>LR812540.1:19255127-19477627 GCA_903798195.1 Danio kyathit
ATTTATTGTAAAATAACAGACGGTTAATTACAGAAATTTACCGGAAATTTTAATCTAAGAAAATTTACAGTACAGTTCATTACAGTAAATGTCTGTATTTTAACATCTGTTATTTTACAGTAAATGTCTGCAATTTAACATCTGTTATTTTACAGTAAATGTCTGCAATTTAACATCTGTTATTTTACAGTAAATGTCTGCAATTTAACATCTGTTATTTTACAGTAAATGTCTGTAATTTAACATGCGTTATTTTACTGTAAATATCTGTAATTTTACATCCTTTATTTTACTGTAAATATCTGTGATTTAACATCCATTATTTTACTGTAAATATCTGTAATTTAACATCCTTTATTTTACTGTAAATGTCTGTGATTTAACATCCATTATTTTACTGTAAATATCTGTAATTTAACATCCATTATTTTACTGTAAATGTCTGTAATTTAACATCCATTATTTTACTGTAAATATCTGTAATTTAACATGTGTTATTTTACTGTAAATATCTGTAATTTAACATCCATATTTTTACTGTAAATATCTGTAAATTTACATCCATTATTTTACTGTAAATGTCTGTAATTTAACATCCTTTATTTTACTGTAAATATCTGTAATTTAACATCCTTTATTTTACTGTAAATATCTGTAATTTAACATCCTTTATTTTACTGTAAATATCTGTACTTTAACATCCACTATTTTACAGTAAATTTCTGTAATTTAACATGCGTTATTTTACAGTAAATGTCTGTAATTTAACGTATTTTACTGTAAATGTCTGTAATTTAACATACGATATTTTACTGTAAATATCTGTACTTTAACATTTGTTATTTTACAGTATATTTCTGTAGTGTAACATTCGTTATTTTACAGTAGATTTCTGTAGTTTAACATCCGTTATTTAAAGTAGGTTTCTGTAATTTAACATGCGTTATTTTACAGTAAATTTCTGTAATTTAACATATGGTATTTTACTGTAAATGTCTGTAATTTAACATACGATATTTTACTGTAAATGTCTGTAATTTAACATTCATTAATTTACTGTAAATATCTGTAATTTAACATTCGTTATTTTACAGTATATTTCTGTAGTTTAACATTCGTTATTTTAGAGTAGATTTCTGTGGTTTAACATCCGTTATTTTACAGTAGATTTCTGTAATTTAAAATGCGTTATTTTACGGGAAATATCTGTAATTTTACATCCATTATTTTACTGTAAATATCTGTAATTTAACATCCTTTATTTTACTGTAAATATCTGTAATTTAACATCCTTTATTTTACTGTAAATATCTGTAATTTAACATCCTTTATTTTACTGTAAATATCTGTAATTTAACATCCATTATTTTACTGTAAATATCTGTAATTTAGCATCCTTTATTTTACTGTAAATATCTGTAATTTAACATCCATTATTTTACTGTAAATATCTGTAATTTAACATCCGCTATTTTACAGTAGATTTCTGTAATTTAACATGCGTTATTTTACAGCAAATCTCTGTAATTTAACATCCGTTATTTAACGGTAAATGTCTGTAATTTAACATATGTTAATTTACAGTAATTTCCCAGTGAAGGGATATGGTGGATAAGTTGGAGGTTCATTCCGCTGTGGCGACCCCAGATTCATAAAGGGACTAAGCTAAAAAGAAAATTAATTAATGAATGAATTTACGGTAAAGGTTTGTAATTTAACGGACGTTATTTTCTGTTTTTTTACAGTGTAGTTCAATTAATTACAACCCTTATAATTGAAAAAGAAACTCGTTATTACAAGAAAAATCATGAATAAATAGATCAGGCCTAATTTTACAAGTGGCCATTTTAGTATATGGCTTTGTTTCATCCATGTATTTCTAAAAACATAGAAATTTGATACATTTTGTCACTAAAAGCATATAACTTCTGGTGTGACACTAGATGCTACTTTTAAATCTGCGATTCCAGAAAAACTTAAATTAGTTGAAGGACCCCATTCAAGATCATGTCATGTGACTGAAGCTCATGACGTGCACCTGTTAAGATTTTGTCTCAGCATTTTTCCACATATTTCATGTTTATGTTAAATCTTTTGATAGTATTAGGCAGGTTTCGTATACACACGTTTAAATGGTCGGAGCCTAACATCTCCCATTTCAAGTCTGATTAAAAAAATTATTTTGAAACTCTTACGGGAGCTCTCGTTTCCCCTACAGTCCAAAGACATGCGGTAGAGATTAATTAAATAAGCTAAATTGGCCGTAGTGAATGTGAGTGTGTGCAAGAGTGTGTAGGTGTTTCCCAGTGTTGGGTTGCGGCTGGAAGGGCATCAGCTGCGTAAAACATGTGCTGAATAAGTTGGCGGTTCATTCCACTGTGGCGACCCCTGATTAATTAAGGGACTAAGCCAAAAAGAAAATGAATGAATGAATGAACTTTTAAGGGACTTTCAAGTTGTAAAGCACCAGAACTGTAAATATACTCCAAAAACTAAACTCCTCTTCTATATGGTAGTTGTTATGTATACCCGCTCTTGTTCTTTGTTTTTTTTTTTTATTCCTTTCTTTTTGTTATTTTACTTACATATTTTATGCTAAAATCTGAATATCCTTTTATTAGTTCTTTTATGCATTTGATTGAAAATGTTCAGCAAATACAGTAAAAAAATAAATAAATAAATGTTCACATATTTAACTTTATTGTAGCCGCTATAAAACGGTTACGTTTTGTTGTCCTTTGGTGAGACACCCCTGTTTACTGTAAATGTCATGGAGATAAACAAAAAAAAAAATCATAATTTTATTTAAAATAAATAGCGCTATATGAAGATAAGTGTCCAACAATGACGATAAATCTCACGCTATTTGTATATTAGTACAAGGAGTTTTAAAAAAAATTTTGCTATGTCACACCATAGGATTTCATTAATTTTTCTTTGGCTTAGTCCCCATATTCATTAGGGGCTGCCACAGCGGAATGAACCGCCAATTTATCCAGCATATGTTTTACACCTCAGATGCCCTTCCAGCCGCAACTCAGTACTGGGAAACACCCATATAATCCCACTATATACTATATGCTCATACACAGTGGCCAATTTAGTTAATTCAATTCACCTATATCGCATGTCTTTGGACTGTTGGGTGAACCAAAGCACCCGGAGGAAACTCATGTGAACACGGTAAGAACATGCAAACTCCACACAGAAATGCCAAACCGACTTGAACCAGTGACCTTGCTGTGAGGCGACAGTGCTAACCACTGATCAGTGAAAGAATTTAGGTTTGTGATCACTAATATTTTCTCTAACTACTTCAAACTACTTTAATATGCGTATTATTGCGTCTTTTTAATCGTGTTTTACAAACACAGAGCATTTTTACTGCCTATTTGTCATCTACTCATATCTTCATACGGTATAGTCAATGTAACACTCCTTAAGGCCTGTAGGGTGCGCTCTTTCCCTCCCCCTGCTAAAGCGAAGGGGAGGATCTGCGAGTGTCTTCAAGGACAGCCATTGGTTTACCAGACGCATATAAAACACGGCACATCCCCAAAAAGTGAGAGGGCAGGAATTCAAGCAGTTGATGAATATCCCTGCAGGAGTGAGTGGGGGCGAGTGAGAGATCAGGACACGGACCGAGGGAAAAATCCACACCTTTCCCAGAGTGATTACAGAAAGCGGTGCGTTTGCGCGCGTCCCCTCCGTTGAGCACCTCCGCGGACTTGCGCGTAAAGACAATCAATGAAGGAGAGAAGATCTATCCAGAAACCGTCCCTTCAGCCCGGAATGGATCCGAGTCAGAGCCTCAAATGTAAGATCGTGGTCGTGGGGGACAGTCAGTGTGGGAAAACCGCTCTGCTCCACGTTTTTGCCAAGGACTGTTTCCCTGAGGTGAGATGCGTAAAACCCAGCGGGTGCGCGCAGCTGCGTGTGTATATGTAGTTTTTTATGTATCTATCTGCATGTCTGGTAATATTTGCTTTGCTTCTTCGTCTTAGAATTATGTCCCCACTGTGTTTGAGAATTACACAGCAAGTTTTGAGATTGACAAGCAGAGAATAGAGCTTAGCCTGTGGGACACCTCAGGTGAGTCTCAAATTTAGTTCTCCTCTAGCGTGTGTTTGTGTTTAGTTTTAAGTGTGAATATTAAATGTGTATAGTCTAAGTCTGTTCACAAGCGTTTCTCAAGACACCTTGGTTTAAAGAGAGCCAGAGCAAGGACCCCTTGTAAACATGTTTTAAATAAAAATATGAGTTTGCATGTTGTTTGGTTATAGCTATTTTCCTCTTGAGTGAAACTGTTTATATTATTTTAATATATATATATATATATATATATATATATATATATATATATATATATATATATATATATATATATATATATATATCCTCTATAATACCCAAAAATGTGTGGTATAATGGATATGCAAGCTAAATTTACTCTTAATGCCACAATATAATGTCATATTGTTGTACAGTGTGGTTGTTAAAGGGATAGTTCACTCATAAATGTGTGTTGTAATGGATATGCAAGCTAAATATACTTTAATGCCATAATATAATGTCATATTGTTGTACAGTGTGGTTGTTTAAGGGATAGTTCACCCAAAAATGAACATTTTGTTCACTGTTTACTCCCCCTCGTGTAGTAGCAAACCTATTTTTTGATGAATTTATCTTGAAGAAAGCTGAAAAGCTGTAACCATTGACTTCCATAGTAGGAAAAACTAATACAATGGAAGTTACAGGTTTCATGTTTTCTTCAAAATATCTTCTTTTGTGTTTAACTGAAGAAAGAAAGTCAAACAGGTTTGGAACAAATGAAGGATGAGTAAATGATGACAGAATTTTCAGTTTTGGGTGAACTATCTCTTTAACATCAAATCAAAGTCAGTGTTTGAGAACTACACATTAACAGTCATTAAATGTATTGTTTCAGTTTTCACTTGATATTAGTCCATAGTGTTGTTATGACTGTTTAGTTCATTAACAAGCTGAAGGTTCTAAACATGTCCAGACTTGTTGCCTTTCGTCTTGAAGCCTGTAAACATTTCATCATTTTGATGCAGCAGTGCATTGTGCAGGGTAATGATGTGATTGCTAGCGCTTACGTTTACGCCTGAAGGAAAATCTGGGTTTGTTTAATAGCTTTTTTCTTTCCTTTTCTGAGCGGTTGAACGATTCTCGGTTGTTGAGTCAGTACCACAGCCTGCCAAGCATTTAATCACACACACACACACACACACACACACACCCTGCTAATACACTCTCGCACACTCCACCCATCTGTGGAACATGATCCACGGACACCTCACTTTTAAGGAATGTTAGGATGGCATCACGAGGAACGTTGCACTAAATGATGTTTTGGATAAACAAATGAAAGCAGAACTGTTGCCACAGCTGGGGTCATGCTGCCATTCACTCGTTTAACAAAACCAAACCGCCGTGACCACACAGGCAAATTAGAGTAGGGTCTTGGCTCAGCCTGTCTGAATGTAGGCTATTGGTAAGTTTCCAGAGCTCGTGCTCGGATCACCCAGGAGAGATCAGACCTGCTGTCTGGAGGTAATCACAGGCCCCGTAAAGCATCCAGCCAGACAGCCTGCTTTAGACGGTGGCCTCTTTGGAGCTTAGTTATGATCTGGGGTAAACTGCATTCAGACCTGAACTTAGGGCTTTAGTTTGTTTGGTGCTGTGTGGGGTCCAGTTATATGCTAAACATCTCCGGTATATGTTAAACCACCAAGCTTCCTGACTAGCTAAACCACTTTTTGATCAACTTTACTTCCCATCAAGCATGACGTTAAAAAAACACGTCAAAAATGGATTTCAATTTGATGTCAAAACCTTGATGTCTGTTTGACATCCACACATTGATGCCTTTTTGACCACCAAAATATCAACGCAATTTTTTTCATCATCTGAAAGATTCAGTGCAAAATTACAAATTTAAGCTGGATTTCCTGATGTAAGCTACCTTGATGTCAAAATTACATCAAATTGACATCTAAAATTGGGGTCAGGACTGTCCCGCCAGGATATTAGGGATTAGACCAAATCAGTTAAACTGGTCTATTTAGTCATATGTCAAGTTTCTATAGTTAGTCATATTCTCAGTCAAGGTTCATTTCTTGGTACCAAAACCATATTCCAATCTAGAGTCGTTTCCTAAATCAAGAGCCATGTGTTTACTTGACCTGCTGAAAAGCTAGCCTATGCTGTAGATAGTTCACCCAAAAAAAAACATTCATTTATTCACCATCCAAGTTGTTTCAAATCTATTCGTTTCTCTCTACTGTTGAACACAAAAGAAAATATATCGAAGAATGTTGGATAATCGTAGCTATTGACTTCCATAGGATTTCTTTTTACTATGGATGTCAATGGCTATGGTGAGTAGATATTCATTATTGGATGAACTATGCCTTTAACCTGCTTAAGCAGCACAATTTGATACTTGTAAACAGTTGTTGGTCTATTAGCTAGACCAGTACCAATTTACTTGGAAGAATATAGTCAGTATAGTGGGTCCCTCGCCATAACGCAGTTCACTTTTTACGGCCTCGTGTGTTCTGCGTCATGATTAGTGCATTGTGTTCTGCGTTCTGACTGGCTGTACACCATTGTCAATCAATCTCCTCCATGCCGTTTCTCCTGTACACTACAGGATGCGTTCAGCTTGCCAAATTCACATAAATCTTCAATCGCTAGTAGTGCTGACCAGTATGTTTGCAAGTTTTCTCCCACAATGTCGATGAAACTTTCTGCACGGTCAAAGGTACCTGCCGTAGCACCCAAAAGGCAGAGGAAGATGCTAACCATCGCACAAAAAGTTGAACTTCTGGACATGCTAGAGGAAGGTAGAAGTTGCACGGCTGTAGGGCACCATTACAGAATAAATAAATGAAGATCAAATGATTTTGATCTTTGGTTTCATTCTGTAATACTGGACTTAATTTTTTAAGAGGTTTGAACTCTTGAGAGTGTTTAAACAAGAGAGAAAAGTGTGAAAATGTTAATGCCTGTCTGAGAGAAGTGTATAAAGTGTGTAGTGAGAGGTTTTACAACCTTAAAACATCTATAATAACTGTAAAAAATAAAGCTGACTACTTTGCGGATTTTGCGGGTTATTTTTAGAACGTAACTCCTGCAAATAACGAGGGACCACTGTAATTAATTTCTCAATCGATAGCCATTTTAATGCTCAAACTAGAGATATGCCTGATGATAATTTGTGATGTAGGTACAGGAGTGTGTTGTTCGGCTGACAGATGTCTGCGGTGGGCGTCTGCGGGCAGGGCCACCCGTCTGGCACTGGCATTTGGATATGTAGTTAGTTGCTTGTGTCAGGCCGTGGGCTTCCAGCCTGCTGTTCATTACGGTGTAAGTTATTGTGTCAGAGCCAGGCTCCAAGGTCTCCCCAGTGTGTGTGCGGTCTTTCCTCACGAATGCCTAAGTCCAGGATTTAACAAGTTCCAAACACACCTGAGCACATTCCAGATAATGAGAGAAATGGGGGCGACCTTGTATGTTTGCCCTCGAATATTATTAAAATTCATTGCCTTGAGTGTTTCTGAGCTGTCGATGAATCTGGGGGTTGCTTCCAGAATTGCCCGAATGGATAGTTTTCTTGGCATCTCTTCTTTGTGCTGCTTTGTTTGCAACAGCTGCCGTTCCCGTCAACCAGGAGGCTGACTGCTCCTGTTATTGTCCACCAATCAGCTGTTGAGTCACGACCCCATTCAGCATTCAGCTGGCAATATCCATCACTGATCCGCCATGGAACCTATTGATACAGTAGAGTACCATTGCAAACTCGAAACAGTTCGCTTCTGAACAACTACGACCAGGACTTTTTGTGTCGCATATAAAACGGGGGTGTTCAATAGTGCTTCTTTTTGTTTGTTTTACTTTTGATTGAGCTCAAGTCTTGTATAACAGCTCCCTGTCACTGTCACCCATTGTTACATTTGTTAAAACGATTCCCACTAAAAGCGCTGAAAAATCAAGCAATCTTTGGTCATTATTCCAATGTCACAGAGGAATTTCCAGTCCGCCGCATGAATGTTTCATTAGGGGTTTTTCTTGTGTATATTGATTCTAGGGCTTAGTAGGTCCTTCTAAATCTGAAACCCAAGTGTGCATGTATTGTGTGTTATACGATACACAAGAGGCCAAGTGTCAGGATAACACCCTACCGGAGATACTTTCTGATCTTCTGGATGGCCATGAGCGTGTGTGTGTGTGTGTATATATCCCCTAATAGCTGTTCCTCTGTGGAATCAGACCCCTTCCCCCAGCTCCGCTCTTCCAGACACTTATTGACCAGAAACCCCCTGCAGATGTGAAGCCAGGATCTTGACATGCCCGTCTCAAAGGTTCCTTATCCACCAGTCAGACCATGATCAATCAATATACACGCACGCTGCTCTGGGATCGTTTGGTTCCTTTGTGAGTTGTACTTTCACTATAAGCATATCGTTTCGGATGACTATAGCTGAAAACTCAGTCCTTTGTTCCTCAAGCGTCCTATCTCTTTGCTCCCCTAAGGGCTGGTGACGGATGCGCTATCATGGCATAGTTCGATTGAATGGCGTCTTTGATTGGGTGACCTTGTAAGATGTCACTTGTTTGCAGCTGAAATGTTTTATCAGACTACTCCATCGGAATTGCTAGAGTTGTGGCTTGAAAGTCAAAATGTATTGTGAATCTCTAGCACAGAGCCAAAAGGCTTACTCGACACATTTAAACTCGGCAAGGTGGTTATTTTACACTGAAATAGGTTATTAATCATAAATAGCATCTTTTGGAATTCATTGAGACTTGATTGGATCTTGAGTAGTGTCCATTTATGGTCAATAATTGCTACTATTAGTAAGTCCTATAGACCTAGGGATGAACTTTTAACTTTGGTCAATAAGATACCACCTAGAAGCTACCAAGATCACTTAAGCCTAGTTCACACTACATTACTTTAAACATCGGCAGATCGATGTGCCGTTTACACTACATGGCCTGATTTTGTGTCTTTTAGTCACTGTGGTGTTCACACTACGCGAGACTACGTAAATGATCCGCAAGAGGGGGGTCACACACTACCTGATCTGACAACAACTCGTTCGCCAACAGCTCAGTCAAGCTACCAAAATAGATACTATCAAAGCTTAATTTTAATATCTCAATAGAAGCTTTGAATGTAAATATGATGAGACAATATGACGTCTTATATGAGAACGGTCAGAATGACTAGTGTGGTAATTCTAATAGTTACAGAATTCTAGTTCCACTGTTAATATAGCCTACTCTCGTGTCCATGTTAACGTAGAATGAAGTGAGTGCATCGATGCCCATTCTGGCCAACCACAGACGTTTCTGTTGAGCTCCTGAGCACATGACCATTCAGCTCATGCTGATATGCTCTCTCATTGACTGCAGCTCGTCACTACATCTGACTACACGTGGGGTCGAGTCTGCTCTAAAATATTCAGCATGCTAGATATTGGATTTTCGTCTGCGAGGTGTCGGCGACGCTTCAGCGAGCCTCTTTGATGCGTTATTCAGTAGTTCACACATAAAGACTGCCGAGCACCCGCAGATTTTTTTCCCCATCACAGCCCGATCTGTCGGCGAGATTATTAACTTCCAAATCAGGCTCAAATCAGGCTGAAAATCCTGTAGTGTCCTAATAGGAATCAAGTACCATATCCTAGCATTGAAGATTCAAGTTATACCAATCTAGTTTCATTTAGAATAAATAAAATAAAGGGGGCTCAGTGGTTAGCACTGTTGCCTAACAGAAAGAAGGTCGCTGGTTCGAGTCCCGGCTTGGTCAGTTGGCATTTCTGTGTTGAGGTTGCATGGTCTCCCCGTGTTCGTGTGGGTTTCCTTCAGGTGCTCCAAAGACATGCGCAGTAGGTGAATTGAATTATCTAAATTGGGCATAGTGTATGAGTGTGTGTGAATGTGAGAGTGTAGGGGTGTTTCCCAGTACTGGGTTGTAGCCGGAAGGGCATGTGCATTGTAAAACATATTCTAGATAAGTTGGCGGTTCATTCCACTGGGGCGACCCTTTATAAATAAAGGGACTAAGCTGAAGGAAAATGAATAAATAAAATAAAGTTACGCCATTTTGTTTTAAGTAAAGAAGTATCAGTAAACTGTTGCAAGTTCTGACCTAAGGTTTTGTTATCTATCCTAATTAATCCTATCCTTAACTGTTATCAGCAAGGGGAGACCTCTCATTATCAGCGAACCCCCGAAAACAAAACGTTCCCGGGATCATTTGAATGGGCTCCCGCTGGGACAGGCTCTCTCAAACCCACTCCTCAAAAGCTGGTCAACTATTGTCGGTCGGATCATATTTCTAACCTCAGCGATTTGAGCCCGCATGCCACACATTCCTGCAAGGAAAGGTTTGCTCTCATACTCCACAAAGCAGCTATTGTGTGGCGGGCCACCAAGGGGAAAAAAAGCAACACGTGAACCGTTATGTTCTCTGAAACGATCTTACCTTGTTAGTCAAGGAGGAAATTAAACTGAGGGATTTCACGTGTACTGATGTGGAGTTCAAAAAGACGTTTTTTTTTTTGGTAAAAGTTTGTAGTATGTCTGTTGGCAATTTATTTAACCGTGAATTAGCTTCAAGGGATTTTGTAGCATGGGTTATGGATTGTATTTACTTCACAGAGATGGAGAACTGTGCCTGTTTATTGCTTTGTTTTATCAGGAAGACAGTGAAGGATTTAAGGCAAAAAACAATGGCAGAGAATTCTTCACTGTATGTATGTGTGCTTTTTACGTGGTCACCACATGTTTAGAGAAGCATTTAAACACTCAGGGAATCCATTCAGCTGTCAGTATCCTTCACACACACACACACACACACACACACACACACACACACACACACACACACACACACACACACACATACTGGACTAAGGAATGTGGTGTGTGTTGTTATAGCTATGGTGTCCCACAAATGTGTGTGTGTATGTGTGAGTGAGTCACTGCTGCTATTGCTTACACAAATACTGTACAATCACGCACACAGCAAGATTTGGGTTTTGTTGTGTATGTGTGCACTGGACAGAGAAATAAAGTAATGTGTTTACTGAAGAAACTGTGTTTATTCATGTGTGTGTGTGTGTGTGTGTGTGTGGGGGCATTTGTGCTCTCAGAAAAAGGACGTTTTTTGGGTTTGTTTTTGTTTTGGATGTGTTCAGTGTGAAGTTAGTTTGGATATACAATCTAAATACTATGGTATTACAGTATGCTGACCCAAAATAGACTTTACAAAATGTAAACCATTGTAATGTTTTCTTTGAATGAGAGAACAGAATCATTTTCACATCATTTTGAAGTAAATATTCTACTCTACAAGACTGGTTACTCAAAAGTCTTATTCAGACCCATTCAGTTTGCTATTTTGGACCTTATTTCAGCTACATTTGTTTTTCTCCAAAACCTACCAACCACACATGATCATTTTTTTTCTAAAACGCAAGCATGTACATGAATATTTCTCGCATATTATTGTAGCACAGTTTGTGCTGAATACAAAAAAAAATACATGTTGGCCAATACTATGTAATAAGTAGCTGAAATAAGCACAAATGTCAGGGCATGTCAAAACATGTTAGGAACCCCAAAATCACCTCAAATCATCAAAAGTTTGCTCATTCATTACCATGGTAAATGTTAAAGCAGCACAAAATGCTATCATGGTAATTCTTTAAGAATTACCTTATTCACCGTATTCTCTGCGTACGCAGCCATTTGAATAATTTTGGCTTGAGACTTCCAGTCTCATTTATTTCCATTCATTTTTAGACGTTAACAACAGCTCCTTTTTCTGCTTGATGTTGCAAACTAATGTTTTGTTATTATATTACTCTACTTTGTCTGTATAATCATGCAAACACTTGTTGGTAGAGCAATTCATTTGACCGTTTTCTGCTGTTTATTATTCCTAGTCATTTCTCTCATAGGCAACTGAATCAGAAGTTCTGAAACAATCGCAGAAACGAGCGCACTTCCATATTGAAGAATAAGGTCAATTGACAATACGTCACCTTAGATTAATAAGGTTCTATCTGACATTTTTGTCAAAATTGAGTTATTGACATATTCTTATTACATGACAGCATATATTGTATTTTTGTTTACATTTTAAGTTGTTTACATTTTAAGACTTTTTATTTAAAAAGCAAATGTTACACACATATTACACACGTTTGCTATGGAATGCAAAAACTTTGAAGCTCAATATCTCAAAATCATTCAGATCGCAGATAGAACCCTATAATTCCAAAGTGACGAATAGTGAATTTAGACATCCACGTATCTATAGCACATTTTAAATCTGTACACTGAACATTGTAAAAAAACGCAGGGTTCCACACAATTCCTTCATGTTGCCTACACTAGGGTTGTTGTGATACCATTTATTAATTTTACAATACTATACCAGCTGAAGTATCACGATACCAAGTAGTATTGCGATTAGACATGGGACGATAACCGTTTTTAAGGTATATCACGGTTTGGTAAAGTGAAGGGTTTAAAAACGCCAAAATTTTCTGTAATACCTTTCCTAAGGAATGTGTAAGATTTTTTTTTTATTTACATTTTTTTTTGTTTTTTAGGACAACAGTATCTCCAGCAGAAAAGTTATTCAAAGATGCCATTTTAAATTGTAAAGAAATCCGTGTTTTTGAAACAAATGAAGACAGCAGAAGTCAATGATTCATTTAAATTATTTAGCCTGACATGTTTACTGTTCCAAAATATTTTTTAATAAATATATTGTGTTTAAAGGGGAAAAAAGTTTTAGTTTTTTACCCAGACAGTTAAAAAGAATATATTTTAGAGCAGTAAGCACAGTACCATGAAACCATGATATTTTTATCCAAGGTTATCATACCGTCGGAATCTTATACCAGCCCATGCCTAATTGCGATACTGTAATTCATAACTCCAATTATAAAGGAAATGGTCAGAAATACTGTATTTTATGTTATAATAGGTGTTACAACCCCTTTTTGTCAAGGTGAGTGGGATTGCAAATTTAACTGAGGAATTGGTGTTTGGCTGAACTCAAAAGTAAATTGTTTTACAAAGTACAGACAAGAAGAATTAGTGAACAAAATGATAGTGATTTATTTACAAAAAGTGAGGGTGAATCACTAAGTGAGATATTTACAATATATACAATTTTGAAGACAATAAACAACAAAATATTAGAAAGACTGGCTACAGGTGGTGCTAAAGAAAAGAACCAAACAAAACCAAATAGTCTTACTATAATTCATAAGAATATAGAATATAATTCATAATCCCCTTAAGGCTAAAAAGTATTATTTGCACCCTACTTCACCTAAAATTTATTCATTCGTTTTGTTTATTTTGTAGGTACTTGACCAACAATTTTGGACTTTATTTTAACACATTAAAATAAAGATACAATTTATACCAAATGAAATGTGCTACAAAAGAGCATTTGTCCAACAAAATTAGGCTATATGAGGTTGTCAAAAATAGTTTCAATGTTTCTTGTTTTGGGTTTTTCATCTGTTTTTTTCAGTCTTATCAGGTAATAATCCAAAGTAATTCAAAATTTCACTTTGTGACTCGCTCTTTTAAAGAGATTGTCACGGTTATTGTAGCTACTAAATCATATTAACAGAAACAGAAACCGATTCAGATGTGCGTTCGAAGTGAAGTGTTAGAAAACTTGCAATAGGCTACCATAAAATGTGCAAATTCTACACAGTTTTGCAACCTTAAAGGGCTCCGCACACTATTCAAATAAAACTGTTTATTGTTGCACAAACGTGTGGGCATTTTAGTGACTTTTTCACATGCAACATTATCTATTGTAGATAAACCATTAATGACGATGCTACAGTGGCACCACCAGTATTTTGGAGCCATAGTATCACGATACTACCATAGTTACCGGTAAACTGTGCAACCGTACTCAACACAAATCAATTAACCTCCTAGGGCCCGAGTGTCCACATACGTGGACGGCACATTTTAGCTCTTAAGTGGCTATTTAAAATACTTTGAATGTTTCATATTTTGTTACACACATACAGTGTCATCCTGCAACTGTTTTGCAGCATATGAAATGTCCCAAACCATATTTGGTAACACTTTATAATAACAGTACATGAATAATGATGTATTAATATGTAAACTAAACATTACTTTATTATGAATTAATGATGAGTTAATGTATGCACTAATCATGAACTAACTTGAACTACAACATGAGTCACATGAGTTCATGTGTGAATTACGGCTACCTTAATTACTTGTTAGTACATGATTGTTTGTTAATTAATGTATTAATTACCACATTAGTTTATGCTTAATTTAACCATCATGAACTCATGATATGTTAATATATAATTATGTTGTGACTTTACTTGAAGGGGCACATCATCAGTAACCCATTCTTAACTACTCATGAACTCCTTATGCACGTCCAACTAGTCAGTTTACACTGAATAACAATAGAAAAGTGTTCTGTCAACATCAGCATGAACAGGAGTTCATGAGTAGTTAAGGATGAGTTAATGATGATGTGCCCCTCCAAGTAAAGTCATGACACAATCATACATTAACAGCTCATGAGTTCATGTTGGTTACATTTAGCTTAAACTTAAATGTTAATTAATACCTTAATTAACAACATGTATTAACAAGTAATTAAGGTAGCCGTTATTCACACATGAACTCATGTGACTCATGTTGTAGTTCAAGTTAGTTCACGATTAGTGCATACCTTAACTTATCATTAATTCATAATAACGTAATGTTTAGTTTGCACATTAATACATCATTATTCATGTACTGTTATTGTAAAGTGTTACCCCATATTTTTAACTGTCCAAAATGGGAAAAAAAATTATGTTTTTACTCTCTGATAATTAAAGCAAGTTCAAAAAAAAATCTATGTTAAATATGCATAAAAGAAAATTCGGGAAAATTTGTTTTATGTAAATTCGGACCACAAGTCCACATATATAGACATCATTTTTCTATAAAAGTACATCATATCAAAAGATGATACTTAGATTTTTATTCTAATTAGGTTCCAATAAGCCCAAATAGCAAAGAGAAATAAAAAATGCATGTAAAAAAACACCTTGGGCCTTACGAGTTAAGTTACTGTAACGTTATCATGTTTACAAATTCAAGTGGGTTGAACGTAAAACAATTAAGTCCCCCCCCCCCCCAAAAAAAAACATAAGAACTTTTAACTCATTTTATGTAAGTTGTTTGAACAAGCAGCAAAATTCATTTTTGAGTGAAGGAATTACAGCATTAAATGCAAAACCACCCAAAAATAAAATTTTTGTCATCATTTATACACTCTCCACATGATTTTTTCTTCTTCTTTTGAACACATAAATTGATATTTTGAATGTTGGAAACTAATACATTTTTTTTTTTTGGCCTACTATGGATGTTAATGGCTACAAGCTGCCAACATTCTTCGAAATATCTTCTTTTGTGTTCAGCAATAAAAAGAAACGAATAAAGGTTTGGAACCACTTAAGTTTTTGGTTGAACTGTCCGTTTAAGTTTCTTTCAAACACTTTGAACTCAATATAAACTTGATTAATTTGATCTAGATATGGATGTAGCTGCTAATTGACATAGCTAATTAATGATTAAATGATTACCCGTAATTAAAAAAAGCAATTAGATGGCTCATGCAAAACGTTGGTGTCCAAGTTGTTCTTGTTTTTCGGCCCGTAGCTGTGGCTGAAATATGAGCTGTAAAGTCCTGCGGCTGCATGTGTTTTCAACCTCACATTTTTCTGCTTAACTTCTGGCACTGCGAATGATCATTCTGACAAACGAAACAGCCCTCCCTTCCTTCTGTCTCATTCTCGCTCTCTCGTAAACACCACCTCTGTCCTGGAATCTGGCACACTATAAATGTGTTTGTCCTGTGTGGATTGTACATATCGTGTCTGGCGGAGTTACCAGTGGGCGGTAATGCTTCGTTCTGTCAGAGTAAATCCTGGACTGTACTGTTCTCACAAAGACAAACATCTTCAGTTTTTTAGCCAGAAGGGAAATGCTTCATCTGGCAAGGGTGCAGTTATTAGCATTGCTCGCTAAAGCAGTATTTCTTTTCCACTCATTCCCTCAGTTAAAGGGATTGTTTAAGCAAAACTGAAAATTCTGTCATTGTTTACTCATTTTTTTTACTTGTCCCAAAGCTGTCTGACTTTCTTTCTTCTGTTAAACACAAAAGAAGATACTTTGAAAAATGTTGAAAACATGTAACCATTTACATCTATACTATTTGTTTTTCCTACTATGGTTAAAATATGTCTTCAAAATAGTGTTCAACAGAATAAAGAAACTCATAAAGGGTTGAAACCACTTGAGGGAGAGTCATTTTTTAACTATCCCTTTTAAAATTGGAAGAATTATCTTGTGTTTGTGTTAGTCATTGTTCAGCACTAACCCTCACTGCACCAGTGACAAAGAACTGGAAGTGATCCGAGACATTTCTTCTGAAATAAGAATCCACTTAAAACATTTCTCCATTCCGTCTGAAAAGCAAAGTATGCCTTTATGTGTAAAAGTTTCATGTTTGGCATGTCTGAAAAGTGGCTCCGGTGGTTTAAAAATTCATGAGTGCTTTCAAATTACCGTCTGTACTGTGACGCGGAGTAAAACTTAAATGAGGTTAAGTAATATATTGACGGTCCTCCAGACAGACCCACTATCCTCATCTAGTATTTTGTGTTTTTCCTGACCAGTCCACATTTTGTGTTACAGGATCTCCGTATTATGACAACGTCAGACCACTCTCGTATCCAGATTCAGATGCTGTCATTATATGTTTTGACATCAGCCGACCAGAGACCCTGGACAGTGTCCTAAAGAAGGTAAGCATATTCCACTCGTTAGTAATTTATTTGACACATTTCATTTAGTGTAGCGCCCATTTCCTATTTCAAGGTATTTTAACCCCCAAATAGAAACCCATAACATGATACCAATTAATATAAATTATAAACAACCAATCTGGTACAAAATTACCTTTCCAAATTTATTTAAATACAATTAAACAAAACAAATGTATACAAACAAAAGAAATAAAGGTTTGTTCCAATGGGCAGTTTGACCCAACTGCCCATTCGCAGAAAGGCAATAAACAACAGTTCACTCTTAGCGGAGCCAGGGAATACCTCAGAACCGGAATTATAGTCCGTGGTGAAAAAGGAGAGAGTCGGCAGGATGCATCGCACTGAGATGTCCTGGTTTCTCAGCGTGCTCTCTGGGATGTCCGAGGTCGTTGGCAATAATCAATTGCGGTCCACTAATGGGAACTCGCGGATAAACGCAGTGCAAAAAATAGTCTGTTGATACTCCAGGAGGAAATTGCTATCCTCACAGGATCATAGACGTTATAAGCTCTTTTCAGTTCTCTATTCGACAACTAGCCGAGCAAATAATCTCTCTCACGCTGACGTTCGCCCCGACGACATCTACTCTTGCAATACTCATCCGCTCCCTTCATATACCTTCCGGGATATTAATTTCCGGTCACCTTACAATCACTTCCATCACAGCACAACAGGTAAAACTTTCAAATTAATTATAAATGCATAAATTCTGAAACAAAACATCCTTTATACAATAAACAAATAGTGTAAAAATTAAAATATTATGACAAATAAATTAATTGACAGCTGGGTTTCGCAAGAATTGATTTTACTTGATTAGCATCCAGTAAGCGATGTTTCAGTCTACTTATGCGCAAAACTTTTTTTAATGCGCATTTTCGAAAATTAATCGCATCTCGACATTTCCATGAAGCATTTTTTATGCAATTTTCCAAAATGTGCATAAAAATAGGTGGATGGAAGCACAGCTACTGCTGTTCCTGGAAAATTATTTCAGTCAGCTACTAAGGCTGTGCGATTAATCAAAATTGGATCGCAATCGCAATTTGAAGTGCTGCGATTGGTTAATCGCAAGATGCTGCGATTATGAAATATATATGTATTATTTAATTTACCCCGACTTGAGGAATGCGGGTGTGTGAGACCGTCTTACCAGCCAATTGAGTTAGCACACTATCGTTTGTAGAATTGCACAACTAAACTTTGCCGAACACTCACAATAAAAAAGAAGAGAAACAAACAGGAAATCGCAGACAAGTGGGATTATGGCGTCTGCTGCTTCCGAAGCATTAATAGATGAAGTAATATCAAAGAAAAACAGCGTTGGTATTATGGGAATATTTTGGTTTCGAATTCACAGACACAGAACAAAAACAAATAATTTTAAGAGCTGTCACTGAATTGTTGCCATGACTTACAGATTATTGAATTGAAGCTTGACTACAAAATTAAATCGCAAATCAAATCGCAATATCTGTCAAAAAAAAAAAAATCGCAATTAGATTTTTTCCCCAAACCGCACAGCCCTATCAGCTACTGAGATTTCAGGAATAGAGTTGGGTCTTAAAGAACATTTCCATCAGCCAATCAGATTTTAGGGTTAAAGCTGGGATATGAATGACATTCCTGTCAACCACTCAAGCTGCAATTTCTTCTCAGAGAAATGATGAAAATATGTTATATTGTCAAAGTTCCTGACATCTTGGTGAACAATACGGGTGTGGTCAGCTGAATTGGATATCAATCTGTAGGCTTGACCTTACTGCTTCCTGACAGCCTAATTGACTTTTAAATGCCTTCACGGTGATTCAGAAAAATTCCTCTACAACTCCTTTGTGATCTGCCCACTCTTTGTTGCATCCCAATAAAAGTCGTCCTTTGTTTTCGAGAGGGTTGGATATCTTCTAGTAGTCTCTCGGTCTGGGGTCAGGTGTCTAGAATGGCCCGTGGCCCTTTCACTGGGCCCCCGCTTTATAGTATTATGTGGGCATTAACTAGACCATGTGAGTGTAAGTCCTGCATGAAATCTGGGTCGCAGAATCGGAAATATGATCAGGCTACACGTGAGTACCTACTTGGAATAAAGTAGCGCTTTCCCCTGGACTTTGAAGCCTCTGGGAGCCAGAGGTGAGCACAAAAGGATCATGGGAACAAGGAATGTAGGGTGTCCGTGTTCCTGTGTGAACAATCGTATGACTGTGTTGTTCCCGCCAGATTAAATCCGGTGATTTAATGCCACACCAATACAGCAAGTGCTTTGTTGGGCAGGTCAGGAATGCAGATCACCTGTAGGATTGTTGGGAGGACACACACACACACACCCACACATGTTGGTATTGGAGGGTTAAGAGGACTCTCCATATGCGTAATGTATTTTATACTGTAAAAAATGCTTATTATAATCCCTTGCCCTACCCCAAAACCCAACCTTCAGACCAAGACCAAGTATGATTTTTAACAATTTTGAATTACTGGGACACAAGGTGCCTCACAAACCTCCTCAATGTTGTAATACCTAGGTCATACCCGTTTCATTATCCAAATTTCTGTCTTTCTAAACCACCAAAACTAGTACACACACACTGAAACGAAGTCATTACAGTGCAAGCTTTATTCTCGCAGGAAGTATAAGACTCACCTGTAGCAAGGAAGATTAATACTCTTGGGTTGGCGAAAGGCATGGGATGGAACGTGAGATACTGAAAGAATGGGAACAGGAAACACTTGTTCTCGCCTTTTGTCCTCTTTCAGGCAGGGATGGATCAAGGCCAGCTGGTTTCATCTTTCCGTGTCTGCTTTTGTCTCCTTTCTCACAGTGGAAAGGGGAGATCCAGGAATTCTGTCCCAACACAAAGATGCTGCTCGTCGGATGCAAGTCAGACCTGAGAACGGATCTCACGACATTAGTGGAGCTTTCCAACCACAGACAGACGCCGGTGTCCTATGATCAGGTGCGGGATTTTCATATAAACTGCAATCACAATAGAGCTGTTCAAGTCCTCAGGTGAAATTGTCGGAATTTTCCTATATCGTGCAACCTTAATCTGAAAATTGAGACCCTCTGCTTCAAATCTTTAATTTGCCTTGTTATCTAAAGCCCATCTTATTACTTTAGCCGTAATTTAGGTTTATCAGTGACATTGCAATGATTTAGGGTATTAATTTGATCCATGCGTTGGTCTGAGTGATCAAAATCTTCCTAATCATAAAGCTAAGCTTCAATGGTTAAGTACTCTCCAGTTTTGGTTCACACCAAGGCTCATTACGTCTTTCTCTTTGTAGGGTTCAGCTATGGCTAAGCAGATATCCGCACCTTACATCGAGTGCTCCGCAGTGCAGTCGGAGAACAGCGTGCGGGACATTTTCCACGTTGCAACGCTGGCCTGCGTAAATAAGAACAACAAAAACATCAAGCGCAACAAATCGGCACGCTCCACCAAGCGCATCTCGCATATGCCCAGCCGACCAGAACTCGCTGCTGTGGCAACAGACCTACGCAAAGACAAAGCAAAGAGTTGCACGGTAATGTAATGCAAGGCGTTCGGGGAGTTCAAATAATAATAATTCAGTCTGGGAAACGGTGAGGGTGGAAAAAAAAAGTGGAATTGCCTCTGAAGTGCTGGAGCCGGGAGTGTTTACTCGATGTCCCTGAAGGTGTCTCCGGTTTGAGGGTTCCACTTCTTCTTGCCAGAACTTGACAAACTTGTGGACGTAAAGTCAAACTACGGCCCCAACCACCTCTCCTAAACTTATCCACTCAGCAGGAGGATGTCACCACCCTCTCGGCCAATGGGAGGCCTTCCTTCCTGCTCCTGGACGTGAAACTGCTTCCTCTCTGGAGGGTTCCTTCTGGAAGCTTCTTCTGCAGGAAAGGAAGGAGGAAGTGGAATCGCATAACCATTGAGTCCAGAGTTCCGCTGAGCTATTTTTAAAAGATGCACGTTTTCGGTTGGTGTTAACAATGGGAACTATGAAGATGGACTTCCACAATGGTGACTATTGGAAACATCTCGATTCCTTCTTTTTTGAGTCTGTACAGTTAAGTGTGGAGGATATGAAACGAGAGTGTATCACTGTGGTCACGGATCACTTCCTCCTTCGATCTTCTGTTTTACTCCTGTAGACCAAGAAGCACGAGTTTGTGTGTGTGTGTGTGCGTGTGGTTTTCGTTTTCTTATGCTAAGCTCAGCTAAAACTGTCACCATGGATACGCCGCTGGTATAACTCGCACTGTTTTCTGTATTACTCCTCATAATCACATTACGGTTCATTAGGATTCAGAAACAGAATAACCAAAGAGCTGGAAGGTTTTCAAGCCGGATGACTCAAATGTTAGACGTTCTGGAGTGCATGTTGGATGCGTATTTGTGGATCAATGAGAGCTTCTGTCACGGTTCTGTAAGAACAAGGTTCGCTGGGCAAACGTTGGAGAATTGACTTGATCAGTTAGTGTTCATTTGCATTTAGTTTAAACCCCGAAGGGGGCTTTCGCAATGACAGCGGTGTGCAGCTACAAAGCATCTGGAAGTCATCAATTTGCAATGAGAGCCGGTGATTTGAGGCCTTTATGAGCAAGAAAGACTGTTAGCAATGCAGCACTGCTAAGAGTTCAACTTTATGCAAATCTGAAACAAAACTTATGACTGAATTCTCAAAAAAAACAGGTTTAAGAAAACATTAGCATTATGTATATGTAATGTTATCAACAAAATGATTGGTTGTGGTAAATTCTGGCTAACTGTTAGCATGCTAATTTAAGCATTTAAGAAACACTCCTCTTTTTTTGTTTAAAAATAAGCTAATTCTACAACTCCCCTAGAGTTATGGTAAAACTGTTGAGTTTTACCCATGGTAATCTATTCATCTGATTTCTGTGTCCGGCGGGAGCACTTTTAGCTTAGCTTAGCATAAATCATTCAATCAGACATCCCTATCTGTCTTCGTATACAATGTAAACACAGAGAGGAGTCAAGCTTTAAACAGAACAATTATCAAAACTATTTGGCCATTATTGAATGAGATGCTAATGATCCAATTCGAATCATCTGAAAGTCATCAATTTGCAATGAGAGCCGGTGATTTGACTGTTAGCGACGCAACACTGCTAAGAGTTTAACTTTATGCAAATCTAAAACTGAATTTATGACAGAATCCTTAAAAAGCAAGTTCAAAATAACATTAAGGTTCTGTATATGTAATGTTATGTAAGGTTATGTATATGTAATATGTAACATTATCGACAAAATGATTGGCTGTAGTAAATTCTGGTTAGCTTTTAGCATGCTAAATTAAGCATTAAAGAAACACTCCTCTTTTTTGTTTAAAAATATGCTCATTTTACAACTCCCCTAGAGTTACAGTAAAACTGTTGAGTTTTACCCGTTTTAATCCATTGATCTCTGTGTCTAGCCGGAGCACTTTTAGCTTAGCTTAGCATAGGTCATCATCAGATATCCCTATCTGTCTTCGTATACAATGTAAACACAGAGAGGAGTCAAGTTTTAAATAAAACAATTATTAAAATTATTTGGTCATTTTGAATGAGATGCTAATGGTCTAATCCGATTCATCTGGAAGCCATCAATTTCCAATCAGAGCCAGTGATTTGAGGCCTTTTTAAGCAACAAAGACTGTTAGCGACACAGCTCTGCTAAGAGTTCAACTTTATGCAAATCTGAAACCAAACTTATGACAGAATCCTCAAAATAACATTATTGACAAAATGATTGGCTGTATTAAATTCTGGTTAGCTGTTAGCATGCTAAATGTTAAATTAGCATGCTAAATTAAGCATTGAAGAAATGCTCCTCTTTTTTTTTGTTTAAAAACAAGCTAATTTTACAACTCCCTTACAGTTATGGTAAAACTATTGAGTTTTACCCATTTTAATCCATACAGCTGATCTCTGCGTCTAGCAGGAGCACTTTTTGCTTAGCTTAGCATAAATCATTCAATCAGATATCATTATCTGTCTTTGTATACAATTTAAACACAGACAGAGGAGCCAATAGAACAATTATCAAAACTATTTGGCTATTTTTGAGTGAGATGCTAATGGTCTAATCCGATTCAATGATTTATGCTAAGCTAAGCTAAAATTGCTCCCGCCAGACCAGGAGATCTTAGATGAATGGTCTAAAAAAATGGTAAAACTCTAGAAGAGGTGTAAAATAAGACTATTTTCAAATACATTGGAGTGTCTTTAATGCTGAAAATACCATACATGTGAGATGAATGTAAAAATGTAAGATAAAATCTGAAACTAGTCAGGCTAAATGAGTTTTTGGACAGCTTATTGATCATTGTGCAACATACTTCAGACTAACGCATATAAGAAATCAATAATATAACTGTTTGACAACATTACTCCATTTAATCTCTGTCATTGTGAAAGCCGTGCAAGTATACGATCAAATAGCACAAAACTAGCTTTTCGTCATAAACACGCCAGTAAAACGCTACATGAACATTTGTGCCTTTTCTGACCTCTGTGAAATTTGTTAAGCACAATTGTTGAAATGGTAAACAATCAAACATGAAATTCAAATTGCGTTTCGGTGTCTAGCCCAGGAAAGAAAATAAAGAATTTTGAAGGACACGCAAGGAATAATTTCTCTCCTCTTTCAAATAAACTATGCAGTCTGCTTTTGAGGACACAGAAGAGGATTGAGAAAAAAACAAGACATTTTTTCTTTTTCAAAACAGCATTGCGACTCGATATAATGCCTTGCAGAGCCGTGGTAGAACATGCCTTTCACCTTTTTCAAAACAAACGTCTGAAGCTAGCTGCAAAGTCTCATTTGCTGCATGTTTGTAATTGCACTTTTCCTTAAAAAAATTGCGTGAAACAAACAAAAAACATTTTTATGTTCCTTTCTAATGGGTCAGAGTAAATTTCTTTGACTGTCACAAATTTTTTCACATAGGCAGTATTAAAAAGATTTTGTGTGTAAATGTTGAGCAATGTGTAGGTGCTGATTAAAAAGAAAAAACAAATTGTTTCCTAATGTAGGATGTCTGTAATTTTTTTTTGAATGTCTTTTCTGTGTTGAGGTCCATGTATGTCCGTTTTTGTTGATGTTGCCATAATATTTATTGAATTATATATTTTCCCCTTAATAATAAATCCAAAAATAAAATGAAAAAAGTTCTTTTTGATATGAAATGTTTCATTTTGTTTGCTTGACAGTAATATATTCTAAATATATACAGTTTAGGTCAGAATTATTAGCCCCCCTGAATTATTAGCACCCCTGAATTATTAGCACCCCTGTATATTTTTTCCCCCAATTTCTGTTTAACAAAGAGAAGATTTTTTTCAACACATTTCTAAACATAATAGTTTTAATAACTCATCTCTAATAACTGTTTTATTTTATCTTTGCCATGCTGACAGTAAATAATATTTTACTAGATATTTTTCAAGACACTTCTATACAGCTTAAAGTGACATTTAAAGGCTTAACTAGGTTAATAAGGTTAACTAGGCAGGTTAGGGTCATTAGGCAAGTTATTGTATAATGATGGTTGTATAAAGATAAAATAAAGATAAAATAATAAAGATAAAATTAAAAATTTATTAGAAATGAGTTATTAAAACTATTATGTTTAGAAATGTGTTGAAAAAAAATCTCTCCATTAAACAGAAATTGGGGGAGAAAATAAACGGGGGGCTAATAATTCAGGGGGGCTAATAATTCTAACCTCAACTGCATAAAGCTATGAAATATATAGCTCAAGCATATAAGAAAATATCTGGCAGATGTTTCTTCATGCAGTTGAGCTTCATCGTCTCCTTCCTAATGACTCATTCCTTATTATTACATTCAGAGTATGTGTGACTTTGCCCAGGGCGTCCTATCTCTTCCTGTGTGTTCCTCAATTTCATTCATGTGGTCTCGGGTCACTTCTCCCTGAGGAAGGAAGTGACCTTGAGATGACCTTCGCCCGGCCCTTTCCGGAGTCTTCATTCATAAACCCCACAGGCCTGAAGCTCGGAGCGTCGTGCCTTCATTTCATGCTGAAATATGTATGGATGAAATCACATTTTGTAATGTGGACTTCACAGGAGCCTATATTTATTTAACTCATGGGAGTTTAAATATGGCAATATTTATTCTGTTGATGAAACTGCATTGATGGAATAAGGATTTTTCTAAACCCTACTATCTGAAAAAATAAATGTTTTTTTAAACCCAATTTTGTGTCAAATGTGGACAAACCCAGTTTTGGGGTTGAGAAAAAATACTGAAAAATTAACCCAGCAGTTGGATTTGTTCATGTTTGACAAAATTGGCCTAAAATAACCATGAATTTTTTAAAGCGCATGTATATCTGCAATTAATTTGACTTAAAATTTTTAAAATATTAATTCTGTGGATAAAACCACATCCATGCAATAAGAACTTATGTCGAACTTTAAACCAAATTTTGAATCAAATATGGATACACCCATTTTTTGTCTCCAAAAAGTCACAAGAATTTAATAAACTAGTCCTACATGGCAATTGAATGCTTGATTCTGATTGGCTGATGAACATTCTAAATTTAAGTTTCAGTTATTTTAATTTAAATACTCAGCTAAAGTAGTTCCAGTTGGGTTCGGACAGAGTTCCACATCACAACTCTGAATGACTTCAGTGTTTTCACAGCCTAAAGCCACGATCACGCTGCACTTTTCGCTTCATAGACTTACATTCATATGCATGCGAATGTGACTGACTGGAAACGCAAGCTCGTGTGACAAGTTTCGCAGTTCGCTGCGTTGTAAAATTCAAGCTGACCTGCGAAATAGCATCACGTGACTGCATGAGACCAATCGAAGATCAAAATGACCTCTCTGGACAGAAATGTAAAATATGATCCAATCGCTCGCTTTGTTAAATGTCTGATCATCTTGTTTAATCCCGCCCCTTTTCACAGCGCCATACGACAGAATTTTGCATGCTCAAAATCTGGTGAGACTGCGGCATAACACTGCATCTTAGCAACTCGTGACGTGGCACCACAACTAGTCATGGGCTGGTATAAGTTTCTGATGGTATGATAACCTTGGATAAAAATATCACGGTTTCACAATATTGTGATTACTGCTCTAAAATAAGTTATTTTTATATGTCTGGGTTAAAAAAAAAACGAATTTTTCTTCATTAAACACAATATATTTTAATTTAGGAAACATTTAAAATATTTTGGAACAGTAAACATGTCAGGCTAAATAATTCAGATAAATCATTGTCTTCTGCTGTCTTTATTAGTTTCAAAAACACTGATTTCTTTACAACAAATAAATATATTTCTATAAAAAAAAAACTTACGTATACCTTAGGTACGGTATAACAAATTATTTTTGCAGTTTTAAAACCTTAACTTTTCCATACTGCGGTAAACCTTGAAACCAGTTTTTGTCCCGTTCCTAACCACAACACACAATAAAAGCTATCTTTTCAATGTAAAAATTAGTTTTTGTCGTAACCATCTGCAACTCGTGAAACAGCATAAACGACTTTGGCAATAATCACCTCAGGTACTGATTATGGGCTTTATACGCTGTTAAATGCTACCAATGTGAGTGTGAACACCATACAGTACATGGCATTTATTGTCAAACTATTGGACTCAGCTGCAGATAGTTGACCTCAGATCTTGAAAATAAAATGACTAGCAGATGGTTTGAAAAATAAAACTGTGACAGCATCAGTCACTCAGTAGCCTATTAATAATGTTAAAAAGGTTTAATATGTATTAATTATATTACAAGCCTTCACCATTTCTTTGGGAGTGCAGTGGCTGGTATTTAAATGTTTCTGTTGTGTCGCATTTAGTGCAGTCACTGGAATCTTGCTTGTAAAACTGTCAAAAATCAAAACAAAAGGCTTTGGATGAGATGCATAAGAAACTAATACTACACTTGGAGCAGTTTGGGGTGGCTGCACAATGTATCGTTTCAGCGTTGATATCGCAATGTGCACATCCGCAATAGTCACAGCGCAGTATCTGCAAAGTTGAGTTGGGATTATATAGTTTAAAATTATATATATTATATTGGGATTATAAAGCCACAATTCAGTTACTGCCAAGTTTAACCACAATGGAGTAAATATCATCAGACACAAGCAATTTTACCATTTGTACAATGTAAAAAATGCAGGGTTCCACACAATTCATTCATGTTGTCCCAACACAAATTGATTAAGTTAACTTAAAACTTTTTACAAATTTATGTGGATTGAACATAAAAAAATTAAGTTGTCCCAATGAAATCTCAAGAATTGTGTTGTTTCAGCTCATTTTAAATAAGTAGTTTAAACGAGCAAAAAATAATAATAATTTTGAGTGTAACTTCAGCAAAAATTAAACTTTATTGAACTATATTTAAACAGTCTTTGCTGTTACTTAATGGTTTATTTTTTTTCAATTTCTGTACCTGATTTGACTATACCCTGAAAACCATAAAGCACTGTTAGTTTCACTTTCAGATTTGCTTTAGCGCATTTATCTGTGCTTGTAATTTGTTTATTACATTTAATACAAGATTTGTCCCACTACAAAATAATGACAATCAATTGAAAATTAATAAGTTGTTTCCAAATATCAAAACAATCAATTTATCTGATGAAATTGTATTTATATTGCAATATAAAATCGCAGAAATACAAAATATCGCAATGTCAGATTTTTCCAATATCATGCAGCTCTAGTTTGCTGACAAATGTCTTGAAATACATCATCAGGACAGTGTTTTTAGGTGTGGGAACCATAGCATAAGCAGAATAATTCACTCCTGTTTATTAACAATAGTGCACACTTGAGGTGTAATGACCATTTGTAACACTTTAGCATCACTAGGTTGGGTGTGCATTACTGTAATTTTCTAATAAATCAACGGCCGGTCGTCCATATTCCTTAAATTTACACCCACACAAAAAATGCTGAGTTATTTTAATCCAATTTTTGGGTTAAAGAATAAACTAAATTTTGTGGTTAAATGCTTGATTGAATATTTTAACCCAACTGGGTTTGTTCATAAAGTATGTACTTCAGAAAAGTCACATGAATTTAATAAAAATATTCAATTCCTGTCACTTTTTAAAAATAAATATAGCATTACATGTAAACTAGCTGTCATCCCGGCATATGCAGCAGATGCCAGATTCACAAGCGTCAGTCAAGGCTGAAATCTTCATTCTTTTCTTTGTGGTAAGGCAGACTATCAGCTGCGGAGAGCGTTGTGGTTTCTGACAGACAGCAATGGCAGAGATGAATCCAGGCGATTATGAACACACACTGTGGCCCTGATTAATTGTGCGAGTTGTGAGAGTGCGCTTTGTTGTTGCGCTGAGAGTGAAAGTGATTCATTACAGCAGCATCTGACTGGAGCTCACATTAATACTGTTTCCTTTACGCACGATGGCTCATATATCACACGAAACATGGAATATATTCACACTAAGCTTGATGAATGATAACACAGGCCTGTCAGATGGGTGTTAGTGTGATTTTGTGTGTGTAAACAAAATAGAAAGCAGTTGTTGTGAAAACACAGAAAAGTATTTTGGTGGTAATATAGTAAAGTTATGGTAAAAAGATGGCAATTCTTTGGAACTATGTTAACACATTGCATGGTATTTTCTTGCATTATATAAATGCAAGAAAATACCATGCAATGTGTTACATAGTTCCTATATATATATATATATATATATATATATATATGATCTATTTTCTTTAATACATTTCTAAAGATATAAATATAATTCTTTGTAAATATAATATACATTATAAACCTTTTCTATAAATCTAATAATAATAATAATAATAGATGATAGCAATAATGTATATATTTTAACTAAATATATTGCTATAACTTTCAGTCAGTTATATAAAATACTATACTTTTACTATACTATATTAGAATTTATATATTTTGAAATATTTTATTTTAGATTTAATAAAATATTGTATATATTATATTTTACATTTTAAAATTAAAATAGCATGAAAGTATTGGGTTACAAGGAAAGTCTAGGAACTAGGAGACTTTCCAACTAGGAAAGAATTGGGTTACTGTACATCTTCTCTACACAAATTGCCACATTTTATATTAACAATGTGTATAATTTTACACATAATATAATCTAATACAGTCTATTTGTTTACAGAAATAACACAGTATTTGATATAATACATTTAAATGCATTAAAAATAATAAATTATAAATAAGCTGTTTACATATGGTGGTATAGTATATTTTTAACATTAAGTTATTAATGTATTACTCTAATATATTTAAATATAGCATATTAGCATATGTATTATAAACTATATACATAACATTATATGTATATTACTGTTATATAAGTAAAAATAGACTACATTTTTAATTTACATACAGTATTTCTATTTTGGTTACATAAAGTACCAAATAGAACTAAATACCATGAATACCATAGTAATACAGACCTGCTTCTCCTATGATATACAGCCATATCGCACTGCTACGAGTGTGATATTGCGTTTATACAACAGTTTGATGGCATAATCGTGTATATGAAAAAGAAAATCAAACACAGAGAGTCTCAAAAATCCTTTTGTAAGAGGAACTTCTTTCTTCCACCATTCATTCAGCTGACATCAGAACAGCAGAAACCGTTGCTACTTCACCAACATCACTTTAGAGCTAGTATTTGAATGATTCTCTAGCGTAATGTCTAAAATGATGACAAAACAGGTGATTTTGCTCACATTTTAAGATTATGAGGCTAAACGGCATCAAACTATTTCCTAGTATTTCTCTGTTGCAATTGGGAGATCACAATAATTATCCCAGAAAAAGCCAAAGCAAAGCAAACACTACCAGATTATGGTATAAATACAGCACTACAACATACAGTGCAAAAGAGAGAGATCGGCTTAGTGTCACTTTACCAGTTTTATAATAATTTGATCAGCTGTACTTTGAAATTTATGTTAAGTTTTTTCCCCTAAACGCCTATTATGTGGTCTTTGTCGCCACCTTGTCGCGAAACATCAACCCTCTTTGCTTTGCTCAATGACAGGTTAAATACTGACGCTGAATCTCCAAAATTATACATATTTAAAATAGGCACTATCCTTATAAATAAACTGCATAGTTGCAATCTAAACAACTATATTCTCATCTAAAAAAAGCCTCAAATGTTGTCCAATAGCTGGAATATTTGTCAAATTGTAGTGAGTTTATTGATTTGCTGTCACTCTATGTGGGTGGAGTAATACACAAGAGTGAAGAGGCTGTACAAGTGCTGATATTGCAGAATATTGCACAGCTATCAGCCAATCAGATTCGAGAACCAAACAGAACTGTTGTGTGTGTGTGTGTGTGTGTGTGTGTGTGTGTGTATAACTATATATGTGTGTGTGTGTGTGTGTGTATATATATATATATATATATATATATATATACAGTTGAAGTCAGAATTATTAGCATCCCTTTAAATGTTTTTGTCTTTTTTATAATATTTCCCAAATGATGTTTAACAGAGCAAGGAAATTTTTACAGTATGTCTGATAATATTTTTCGTTCTGGAGAAAGTCTTATTTGTTTTATTTCGGCTAGAATAAAAGCAGTTTTTAATTTTTTAATACCATTTTAATTCAAATTATTAGCCCTTTTACACTAATGTTTTTGATAGTCTACAGAACAAACCATCGTTATACAATAACTTGCCTAATTATCCTAACCTGCCTAGTTAACCTAATTAACCAAGTTAAGCCTTTAAATGTCACTTTAAGCTGTATAGAAGTGTCTTGAAAAATATCTAGTAAAATATTATTTACTGTCATCATGGCAAAGATAAAATAAATCAGTTATTAGAGATGAGTTATTAAAACTATTATGTTTAGAAATGTGCTGAAAAAATCTCTCTGTTAAACATAAATAATAAACGGGGGCTAATAATTCTGACTTCAACTGTATAGTTGTAATGTCTAGTGTCGTTAAGTTAAATTTCTTAAATGTAGAAGAAAATACACCTTAGAATCCACATCTAATGGAGCCAAGATATTTCTTTAGCAAAGTTATTCTAACTCAAAGGTGTTGATTTTACATGCATTTCTCAAATATAAGATTTGACTTCTAAATTGGGCTTTAGCCGTACTTCCCAAATAATCTCTTCAAGCTACCATCAGTATGTGTGTAAGTCTCTAGTGGATGTTTTCCGGCTGAACCGACTCTCAAATGTGTGAACACATCTCTGCAGCCAGGGGAAATGTCAGAAACCTGATAACAAGACCCGTCGATGTGTTGTGTCTGGTCTGGAGGTTTTGTTTTCAAACTCCTCTGAATATTAGACGACATATTAAAACGAATGTCTGACGGGTTTTAATAGTGTGCTTGCTCAGGTACCCGTAAATGTCACCCTCACTGTTCTCACAGTTTGCATTAATCGACCAAGGTTACAGTACGTGACAAATGAAATGTCAAGCGATATGTACTGGCCAACATATTGTAGTGCTCAACGTCTACAGACAAATTGCAATTTACTCTTGGGTGTAGAGAGTAGAGTTTGATTTTTTTGTGTGTTTTTTGGTTAGGCGTGCTCCTGGCTGGCTCGCCAAATTATTAGATTTTTCAATCTAGATAACTCGAAATCCTTTTGCGCTTTGGGAATCTGGCCACAAAATCAATATGTTCAGGCCTGAACCACTTTGTATTGCTTTTGTGAGATGAGCAGAGGTTAAAGGTCACATTTATGAGTGTGTGTGTGTGTGTGTGTGTCTCAGATAGGATGTAGTGTCATATTGGGTCCATACTGAAATTCTGTCATTTGTACAGCTATTTTGAGGTAACTCTTGGCTGTATGCGTTCACACGCTTCGCTTTAACACCTGTCAGACGGGGAGGAAATTAAATCATGTCCCACTGCTGGAAACACAAACACCCAAACACACGTACAGCGCTGATAAGACAGGCACTAATTGAAATTCCATTCTTAATGGCCCCTAAGTGCAGATCAGCAATGGACCGCACGGGTGATTGACTTTTATTGTGCTTTTGGTGTCTGTCTTGACCCGCCTAACCATGATGCCTTGGGGGAAAGAGGCAAGGACGACTTCCATGCAATAGCTCAATTTGTCTTCAGATATGTGACATGAGCTTTTTTTTTTTTTATTAGAAAACGTTTCATTCAGACGTTTGTTGTGAATTTGTGTAGTCTGGGAAAAAGCCGTTTATAAGAACATTCAAGGTGGATTTGCATTTCAAACTAAGCGTTAAAGCTTTGACGTCACGTTCTAGCGCCACTGATGCAATCAATTATGTGCTTGAATAGGCTTCTTTTTTGAGGGCATATTTACTACTGTTGGGGTATGAAAAGAAAGAGTTGCAACAGTTGATTCTCGGAATTGAGTCTATTGAATTCTAGAGCCAGAAAATGGAATCTGGAGTCCCTTTATTACTCTGGGGTCACCACAGTGGAATGAACCACCAACTTATCCAGCATATGTTTTACGCAGCGGATGCCCTTCCAGCCGCAACCCATCACTGGGAAATATCCATGCACACTCATTTACACACACACACTCATACACTACGGTCAGTTTTAGCACACTTAATTCACCTGTACCGCATGTCTTTGGACTTGTGGGGGAAACCGGAGCACCTGGAGGAAACCCTTGAGAACACGGGGAGAACATGCAAACTCCACACAGAAATGCCAACTGACCCAGCCGAGACTCGAACCAGTGACCTTCTTGCTGTGAGGCAAATGTGCTACCCACTGTTCCACTGCGTCACCAGAGATGCCGTTTAATGAACAAAAAAAAATTTGTTTCTCAGTAAAAAGCTTGTGAACTTTCCAAGGATCCAACCAATGGAAATGCTCCTTCAATGCTCATGCTCAAATGCTATTGGTTGTGCTGTACTTCATAATCAGTCAATCCATTACTGTGTCCATGATTCATTATTCATTCATTTTCCTTCGTCACAACGGAATGAACCGCCAACTATTCCGGCATATGTTTTAAACAGCGGATGCCCTTCCAGACGCAACGCAGTACTGAAAAACATCCATACACTCTCATTCACACACACACTCATACACTACGGCCAAATTAGTTGATCCAATTCACCATTACCGCATGTCTTAGGGCTGAAGGGTAAACTGGAGCACCCGGAGGAAACCCACAGAAACACGAGGAGAACATCCAAACTCCACATAGAAATGCCAACTGGCCCAGCCGGGACTCGAATCAGCGATCATCTTGCTGTAAGACGACATAGTGCTAAACACTGTGCCACCTATGATTCCTTAATTCAAAGGATTCGTACACAAATGAAACAGCAAAAGTTGATATCAATTAATAAATGTGCTACCAATATGACATCTTCCCTCTGGGTTGATTCAGAGTCTGGGGTTGTTTCAGTCTACCAAAACAGTAATTTACAAGGATTTTATTGCAGTAAATACACTGCTTATTGAAAAAGGACTGGGTTTTGAAACTGTGATTCTTCCCACAAAGGTGTTTCTCAAGTGTTAGAAATGTCGCTTCCCATCCTTGTCCTTGTAACCCAGACCTAAGTGTCTAACACACACATACACACACACAAACACACACTCACACAAGAGCAGGATCAATAGGTGCTGTCTACAAAGCTTTGTTCTGTAAATCCTGAAGCTGGGAGAATCAGTCATGCACAGCTGCAGAATACAGACAGAGAGGAAACAGACAATAGACGCTGTAGGCTGTGTGTGTGTGTGTGTGTGTGTGTGTGTGTGTGTGTGTGTGTGTGTGTGTGTGTGTATGAGAGCACATTTGTGCGATCAAAACCTCTAAATACAAAACAGAACACCACAGATTAGCTACCTGTACTAATAAATGCTCACAAAAACCTTTAGAGACAGATAGAGAGCGATGGAGTTTGCTTTTTTCATCAGTAAGTGTTAATCATATGCTCTGCACATTTGAAATCATTGGTCATTTTTTGGTAATGTTAGCTTGTGTAACACATCATTCAGTCATTTATGTATTTATTTCAATTACATCTAATTTATTAATAAAACATATTGAAGTTTTCAGTGTTTTGAGGGATATTTAGTGTATTCTGACCTACAGTATCCTCTGGTTAGCTATTTCAGAGGTTACTGTAGGTCAAACTATACAAACTCTGCATCTAATTTGACTTAACCTTGAGGCTACATGTAGAAACAAACACCTATTTTATGAGAAAACAGTCTTGTGAACACTTACCGTGTCTATCGGTGCTCTAGATCTGCAGTTTCAAACTGTTAAATGACTTTTCTTTCTTGCATAGACTGATTAGCACGATTATGCATTCACAATGGTATGAACCATAATAGGGGTGGTCAAATGTATATTTATATTATATATTTTTTATATAGAGCAAACTATTTCTCAGTATTAAAGAACTGACGCCCATACATCTTGTTTTCATGTCCTTCAGGGTGAATCAATCGTTAATTGGGGGGGTCAATCCCCTCTAAACTCCCCTGTAATTCGCACCCTGATTAAAACCATTTTACAGTTTTCCATTCATCAATAATGTGACTAAAAAGCCCCCCCCCATGATGAGCTGTTCCAAAAATCATAAAAGTTTCAAGGTGTAAAAGGTGCAAATTATACATTGACGATCAGGGGGTTGTGTTGTTCAGTTATGTTCGGTAATGTGCCTCAGGGAACCAAATTGATATACTTAATTCAATACCATCTAATTTATTAATCAAATTTGTTATTATGTTTTCAGTGTTTTGAGGGACATTAAGTGGTTCTCAATGATATTTGTGATATTAATAAACAGTAACTTTTGCTTTCCTGCATCTATTAATGGATGACCATAAAAGACTGCACGTATTTTTTATTTTATGTATAACTTATGTGCGAGCCAGTGTATAATAAAATGCAAACTATGCATCTAGATTTACAGACACCTACAATCACCTTTTTTAAAGAAACATGTTTTGTGAACATTTACACTGTCTGTTGGTGCTCTAGATTTTTCGGTTTCATAATTCACAATGCACTCACAATGGTATGAACCCTTATAAGGGTGGTCAAATGTATATTGAAGTTGTCTATTATTTTAATTATTACTATATTTTAAGATACAGATCAGAGCAAACTATTTCTTAACGATTTAAGGGCAGACCCTCTCATACATCTTGTTTTGATGTCCTTCAGGGGGATCAAGAGTTAATTAGAGGGGGTCAGACCAGACAGCCCCCCCCCCCCCCCCCCCCCCTGTAATTCGCACCCTGATCATGTACAATAAACATTTTTACTGAACGGTTATGAAATAAGGTTAATTCATATCTGTTCAATCTAATATAATCAAATTCAATTTATAAAATGGCTTGTTCTGGTCCTTGATTTTGATTAGTCGAGCTGCATTCAAGGCTGTTGTAAAATACTCTACAAACATACACCTATGACTGTTGCATGGCAAACATTTTGCTATCAGTATACTGATTTAAAGAAACAATTTTATATGCTTTATTTTATTTTGTGAAGCTTCTTTATAAAATTAGTAAGCCCTGTAAAGCCGTAGTTTACAGTGAATTTAGAAAAACTCCACGATGTGTCCCTTACCTGTTTTAAATTCAGTGTAAACCATGACTTATTGCTTTAACATACAGGCTTACTATAGTAGCAAATTAATTAATTATTAAAGGGACTAAGCCGAAATAAAAATGAATGAATGAATAAATTAATGAATTAAATAACAAATATCAAATAAAAAATGTTGGATATATTTGGAGTAAACGCATAAAAACATTTGCTGAAAATGTCACCCGGAAAGTATTATTTGCACGATCTTGCCGACAACATCTCGTTGTGGCGTCTTGCATAGATAAATGGGATCTCGATAACTTCAAGTTACGTCCCTCTACTACAAGTTACGCCCCCTTCATGTTACGCCGGTCTTTTGCAGTCCACAGATAGATACAATCTGTTTGTTAAGTGTGAAGTCACGCGAATCGGCTTTTGGGTCAAAGCGCTGTATCAAACTGTATGGGGAGACTCTAAATACATAAATTAATTCTAATAATACTTTCGAAAATCATGTTCACTATATATATATATCCATGCCTAATATCCGATTGCCAGAAAGTGATTCATTTTTATAAATTGTTAAAATATTGGTGTTTGTGATGCAGCAAGTCCAGAGACTGTTGTGTACACCATGATTTCAAATACAATTCACTTTAATGTGAGATATGAATAAAAGTGGTCATAAACAAATATTGTATCAATTCAAACGAGTAGCAGCTTGGACCAGGAAACAGTATTCCATACGTCACGACTTAACAAGCGGATATGAGTTCAGCAAATTACATTTTTAGATGAACTAGCCCTTTAAAACGGCGACCACAATTGTAAATCCAAACAATCTATGTTAAAATTTGGTCACATTGTTTGTTTTATTTTCCCTAAAATGAACCAAAAAAAAAAAGTCTTTTGTTGAAAAACTAAACTTCTTGTTCTGTAGCCTGTATTTTGACTCACTAAATGTATCATCCTGAATCAAAACTACAGGGGTCGCGACTCGCACTTTACTTTTGATTCTCTAAAATGAATCTATTCAAACGAGTCATTTCTCTCAGATGAATCAAACAGAACTGACGTTTTAAAAATCTTTAAAATAAACTGAATTATAAAATAGTCATAGAACTAAATTTGGCGGTTCTTTTAGTGCTTTTCGAGAATAATTCTGGATATTTGCACTACTGCTACGTTTTAATTAAGACTAGGTGACTATGCTCGTTCGCGTCAGTGGGAGTCAATCAATAATGCGCGCGCAAACGACAAATGAACAGACTCTCGCTTTTAAACCTGCTTCATAAAACGCCTCTCTGCATGAAACTGGGATTAATTTCGCGTTAAGGACTAATAACCGGCTGACTGCATGATCCCCTACGTGAGTCATTGCTTATATTTATAAACCTCTGAGTAAACAAACTCACAAGCTGGTTCACAAACACTGTAAACAATGTAGATAAAAGCTGCATATTAGCTCAAACACTAAAGTAAATGTTCTCACAGTGGGCAGTCAGCTGAGCATATGCTAAAGTCTCTGCCTTTTGCTCTGGACACAACACACACACTTTTATCCTGCCATCTGCTTTGCTCTTTGCTTCTGTGTTCATATGCACACCTGCCTGTCTTAGCATTAGCATTGCAACTCCCAACCCAATCATACTTCTTTACGCTTCATTTCATTTCCGTGTGATTGTTAATTTTGCTATTTTAATAAGGTGTTTATAAAATATACTGCAGATGTGCATTCTGAAGGTATATGAGGTATGTTTGGATATATTTAAATGCGTGGTCGCCGTTTTTAAGGGCTAGTTCACCTAAAATTTAAATTAGCTGTTACTCCATCCATCACGTAGCCTACAGTAACATTAGGTGATTTTATTTTTCTTCAGTCATAGAATTTATTATTATTATATATATATATATATATATATTCTTTTTGCTGAAATGGTGATCCTTGGTGATTCATAAAACACAAAGTCATTATTATTGTTTATTTATTTGTTAACAGACTTCCATTTTGTTGTCAAAGCTTCAAATGGGTTGTTTTGACATGACGTCAGTTGCTATGATTTATCATTTGCGATGTCAGTTTGAGGATTTAATTCACCATTTAAGGAGTCGTTTTGAAGATTTGATTCATTATTTGCGGAGTCGGTTTGAGATTTAATTCACCATTTGCGGAGTCAGTTTGAGGATTTAATTCACCATTTGCGATATCAGTTTGAGGATTTGATTCTCCATTTGCGATATCAGTTTGAGGATTTGATTCATCATTTGCGGAGTCAGTTTGAGGATTTAATTCACCATTTGCGATATCAGTTTGAGGATTTGATTCATCATTTGTGGAGTGGGTTTGAGGATTTGCAGTGCCACTTTTTCGGGACCAGGCCGTATCCTGAGCAGCTGCTCAAGGATGGCAAGATGGCGCCGAGCATGGCGCCGAGCATGGCTGCCGTGTTGCGAGCTCCCAGCAAACTTCGTTGCGTTTTGTATGTTTTTCTTGTATTTTTGTTGTTTTTCGTGCTGGATGTACACACTCTTATTGCCTACGACAAACACACACTTCGGGAAATTGGCTCCCTCGTCGCACACCGAAGACCGGACTTTGAGTTCCTCAACGACGCTCTGTTTACAAACACAACAACAGAGCCCTTTGTCTGGACCACACAACCGACACGGCGCCGTAAACGAAGCCGAAAAAGAGGGAAAAGAGCCGGCGTTCTGGTCAGACTACGACGCCGTGGACTTCGACCTCCCCTCCCCACCATTCTGCTGGCTAACGTTCAGTCACTGGACAACAAACTTTGCGAGCTACGGGCGCGCATTTCCTTCCAACGGGAAACAAGAAACTGCTGCATTATCTGTCTTACAGAAACCTGGCTATCTGCGGAGGTACCAGACACAGCTGCTGAACTTTCGGGGTTCTCCGTGCACCGCGCGGATAGAACGAAGGAACTCACAGGGAAAAGCAAAGGAGGAGGTGTTTGTTTCTTTATTAACAACTTATGGTGTGATGAGAGAAACATACACTCAGTTAGATCATTTTGTTCTCCTGATCTGGAATACCTTATGCTTCGGTGTCGACCATACTGGCTACCAAGGGAATTCACATCGGTGATTATTACGGCTGTTTACATCCCCCCTCAAGCCAACACAGAGCAGGCGCTCAGGGAACTGTATGGGAGCATAAACGAGCAGGAAACCGCACACCCGGAGGCAGCGTTTATTGTTACAGGGGACTTTAACAACGCCAACCTCAGGAAAATCGCTCCAAAATACTTTCAACATATCACCACAAACACGCGTGGGGATCGTATTTTGGACCACTGCTACTCTCCGTTCCGGGATGCTTACAAATCCCTCCCCCGCCCACCATTTGGCAAATCAGATCACTCTTCTGTTCTGCTCTTGCCTGCTTACAGGCAGAAACTGAAACGGGAACCGCCCACCCTCAGGACGTTTCAGAGCTGGTCAGACCAATCGGATTCCATACTTCAAGACTGTTTTGATGACGTTGACTGGGAGATGTTCCGGGCAGCTTCTGATGACGACATCGAAGTGTACTCAGATACAGTTACGTGCTTCATCAGAAAGTGCATAGAAGACGTAGTCCCAACAAAAACTGTCCGTATCTACCCTAACCAAAAACCATGGATCAATCGCGAAGTTCGAACAGCCCTATCAGTGCGAACTTCCACCTATAAATCCAGAAATGCTGAGGAACTAAAACAAGCAAACTACAGCCTCAGGAAAACGATCAAAGCAGCAAAACGTCAATACAAAGACAAGGTAGAGGGTCAATTTAACACCAATAATGCAAGGAGCATGTGGCAGGGACTTAATTACATCACGGACTTTAAAAGTAATAAATCCGCCACTGTGAACATTGCTGCGTCTCTCCCGGACGAACTCAACTCGTTCTACGCCCGCTTTGAAGCCCAGGACAGCGCACATACACAACGCGCCCGCTCTGAAGCCCAGGACAGCGCACATACACAACGCGCCCGCTCTGAAGCCCAGGACAGCGCACACACACAGCGCGCTCCCGCGGCCGACACAGAAACCGCCAGCACACTCTCCGTTTCTGTAGCGGATGTAACGAGATCTTTCCGTCGCGTGAACATCCGAAAAGCTACGGGCCCAGATGGCATCCCTGGACGCGTACTTAAAGCATGCGCACACCAGCTAGCGGGGGTTTTCACGGACATCTTTAACCTCTCGCTCTCTCGGTCTGTGGTTCCTACATGCTTTAAGACAGCTACTATTGTGCCAATACCGAAATCAGCTAAAACCACATGCTTGAATGACTGGCGTCCAGTTGCACTGACACCCATCTTCAGCAAGTGCTTTGAGAAGCTGATTAAAAACCACATCTGCTCTGTACTGCCCGCTAACACTGACCCTCTGCAATTTGCATACAGAAACAACCGCTCTACAGATGATGCTATTGCTTTCACCTTGCACACTGCTCTGTCTCACCTGGAAAACAAAAACACATATGTGAGAATGCTGTTTGTGGACTACAGCTCAGCATTCAACACCATAGTGCCTGCCAAGCTGGTGGTGAAGCTCCAGGCTCTGGGCCTACACAGCTCTCTGTGCAACTGGATCCTGGACTTCCTGTCAAGCAGACGCCAGGTGGTCAGAATGAACAACATCACCTCATCCACACTGATCCTCAACACTGGTGCTCCACAGGGCTGTGTTCTCAGCCCACTCCTGTACTCCCTGTACACACATGACTGTACATCCAAACACAGCTCCAACGTCATCGTTAAATTTGCTGATGACACAACGGTGGTGGGCCTAATCACCGATAATGATGAGACGGCCTACAGAGAGGAGGTGCACGCTCTGACGCAGTGGTGTCAGGAAAACCACCTCTCACTCAACATCAGCAAAACCAAGGAGCTGGTGGTGGATTTCAGGAGAGAGAAGAGAGAACACACTCCCATCACCATCAACGGGACACCAGTGGAGAGAGTCAGCACTTTCAAGTTTCTTGGAGTACACATCGCTGAGGATCTGACATGGACTGCCCACACAGATGCAGTGCTGAGGAAGGCACAACAACGTCTCTTCTTCCTCAGGCGTCTCAGGAGGTTTGGAATGAGCCCCCACATCCTCCGCTCGTTCTACACCTGCACTGTGGAGAGCATCCTCACTGGCTGCATCACCACCTGGTACGGAAACAGCACCAGCAGCAATCGCAAAGGTCTACAAAGGATCGTGCGAACTGCTGGACGTGTAGTAGGAGGTGAGCTTCCCTCCCTCCAGGACATCTATACCAGGAGGTGCATGAGGAAAGCCAAGAGAATCATCAGCGACTCCAGCCACCCAAGCCATAGACTTTTCTCTCTGCTACCCTCAGGCAGAAGGTTCCGCAGCATCCGGTCACGCACCAGCCGACTGAAGGAAAGTTTCTTCCCTCAGACTATCAGGCTGATGAACACTTAACACACCCCACACAAACTCTTCCATACCCCGCACTGCACACCGTCAAGATGTAGCATGCACTGCACTTTAACAAATCCATACTTAAAACAATACTGCCTACGTATCGCTGTCAACATTGCCAATTTTACATTGTCTTGTTTTTTTGTGAGTATGTTGTTGTATACTGCACTGTCTGTATTCTGCACTGTCTGTATTTTTGCACTGTCTGTATTTTTGCACTGTCTGTATTTTTGCACTGTCTGTATTTTGCACTGTCTGTATTTTGCACTGTCGTTGTATTTACACTGTCTGTATTTTGCACTGTCTGGAGCCAGCACCTAAGCTTTTCACTCATCATAGCACACGTGCTGCTGATGATGTGACAATAAAAGTGATTTGATTTGATTTGCTGTGGTGGTCATCGTGGAGTGAGAGCATGAGACTGACTCCTGTGACGCTCCAAGGACAGACGAGTCTTCGCTGAGGTCCAGCTTCCTGCGCCTAGACTGCAGCTCTGCACAAGTTTGGCCATAGGAGAAATGGTCGTGCCCAACTGAGCCAGGTTTCTCTCGAGGTTTTTTTTTAAATCTTCGCTTTCGCCAATTGCTGAATTTTTTTCCTCGCCGCTGTCGCCACTGGCTTGCATGGTTCGGGATCTGTAGAGCTGCGCATCGATGGATTTGCTAATCAGTGTTTGGACTCTCAGTAGTGATTATTAATCCACACTGAACTGAGCTAAACTGAACTGAACTTAATCTCTGAAAACTGAACTGACACTGTTTCAATTCACTATAATCTTCCATGTGAAGCTGCTTTGACACAATCTACATTGTATAAGCGCTATACAAATAAAGATGAATTGAATTGAATTTGATTCACCATTTGCGATGTCGGTTTGAGGATTTGATTTATAGTTTGAGCATTTGATTTATCATTTGATCTTTTAAGCATTTGAATTTTCATTTGAATTTTGTTAGGAAAAAACTTCCATACTTTACTTGCATTTTGGCAGAATAAACAACCGTAATGTGAACATCGAGATGCGCAGCAGCGGTGAATGTTTGTTGATGGTAAGTTCATCAACAGTACAAAAATTAAATGCAACCCTTGTGACAAAACTAGACAGTTATTATTGTGGAGCAGTAGGGGTGTGAACCTACACTGGTCTCACGGTTCGTTTCGGTTACGATTATCATGCCATCGATTCGGTTCAATTCGATATCTCGGTGCATCACGGTGCATTGACGATGCTTTCCATACGTAATAAAATTTTTTTCTTTACAACACAAGAAAAAAAATTGTATTAAAATCTATAAATATGTTTATATTTATATATTACTTGTAATACAATTTTGTCCTTTAATACAAGCAGTCAGATATATGAACTGTACCTTTAATTTTACCTGCTCAAAAAAAACACATTTGTGAATGAAAACTCCAATACATGCACAGAAGACAGCACGAGCAATTCATAAAAGTTTCATAACAAATAAACTAATGTAAATATTATCCCACTGAGCGCTGGCAAGTTCTTACACCCCTATGATTGGTCATTGTCTTCACCCGCTCAACAGAAAGGGCTGCGCTTCGTTTAGAAACGAAAGCACTGTTCACCCATGAGTGACGCGGGAAAAACAGCCGCGGGTCAGTCTATATGCGCATAATACGCGGTTATCAGGTAATCCGTAATAGAAGAAATACAATACAATAAACTCGCACCACAGGCACGCTTGTGTCTCGATCCACAAACAGCCGAGAGGAGGGAAATTTACCTCACGAACATGCCAGCGGGTCAAATGCCCCTCGTTTGGGAGAGAGAGAGAGAGAGAGTTAGAGTTTTACAGCATTTTTCCCTAGCAGTGAAATAGCGGCTCGTGCTTTACCATTCCTCAGTGTCAGTGAAAGATCTGCTTTTTAAGTAGTAGGAGTGTTTTATTTTACTCACCCTCGCCTCCTTCGCCATAGTATTCTACCGCGACATCGCGCATAGGGAATAAATGACGTCAGTGCGTAATAATCGGTTATGATCTATTACTGAACCGATATCGAATTGTCCCCATCTGCATCGCGGTTCACCGAAGAAACTATTAATTTTGACACCTTACAAAACTAAATAAATAATAATGTAGACCGTGCGTCCACGCTTTTGTATGCTTTCATCTGTTTCGTGATGTTTGGAAGATATCCGCATGGGGAAAAATTATAGTAATTTATAATAAACATGTTTTTGAACCACTTACTGTAGTAAAGTGTAAAATGTGTACAACTCCTTGTTAATGAATGCTACAGAATACTGTAGCATAGTATAGTAAGGCAAGGCAAGTCTATTTATATAGCACATTTCATACACAGTGACAATTCAAAGTGCTTTACATAAACAGGAATAAAAGAGACAAGTATAAATAAAATAGGAACAAATAATATAAAAACAGATGAAAACAGCATAGAGACAGATTTTCCATATTCCATTATTATATTAGTAAACTGATAAACTGTAATAAATACTGTAACTTTAGTGTAAACACTGCTGCATTGTGATGGTGTATAAGTATAGTGTCGAAAACTGAAACCTATTGAATAATTGGTTTATTGCCACAGTTGTGTTGTACCACAGCGGCAATAAAATTACTACGGCAGGTTAATTCAAGTAATTATCTATAGTATGCTTGCAAAACACTATAGTATTTACTATAGTATTTATTCATGTAACGTAATAGCTTATACAGTATCTACCACCTTGATGACAGCAGGCAAATATATTGTAGTTCAGTAGAAAACTCGGCTCTCTTCATGATATAAGGATTATGTTCCACATATGATATGTGGTTATTTTCTGTTTATATCTCCTTTGAAATATGGTATTAATTTCCTCTGTCTCCTATTCATTTTTTTACTTCCTGCCCTTCATCTGAATTTCGTGCGTCACCAGAACCACGTGATTGCGAACAACTTATTGGAGCTATTTCTTATTAAAAGTACAATTTGTGGCAACCCAGTGGCGCAGTGGGTAGTGCTGTTGCCTCACAGCAAGAACGTCGCTGGGTCGCAGGTTCGAACCTCGGCTGGGCTGGGTCAGTTGGCGTTTCTGTGTGGAGTTTGCATGTTCTCCCTGGGTTCGCGTGGGTTTCCTCCGGGTGCTCCGGTTTCCCCCACAGTCCAAAGACATGCAGTACAGGTGAATTGGGTAAGCTAAATTGTCCATAGTGTATGAGTGTGAATGTGTGTGTGGAAGTTCCCAGAGATGGGTTGCGGCTGGAAGGGCATCCGCTGCGTAAAATCGTGCTGGATAAGTTGGCGGTTCATTCCGCTGTGGCGACCCCGCAAGGGACAAAGCTGACAAGAAAATGAATGAATGAATGAGTACAATTTGTAATATTTTGGTGCATTTTTTAGGTTACTTTCCCCTCTGTTTTCCACTTTGAGGACTGCAGACCAAATTAATTAAAATTATCAAAATATAATTATTTAGATAGGTTGGTATGAATGTCGGTTTTTAACAGTTTACTTTAAAATGTTATACTGCGCAACCCCAATGCTGTTTTAGATATATGACGTAGAGCTGCACGATTAATCGTTAAAAGATCGCGATCTCGATTCGACCCCCTAGACGATCTTAATCCAGCATTTCTACGATTCTGCCAATCATATTTTCAAGTTCAGGAGAGAAGAAAGGCGGCCGCACAAGTCTTCACATTGTATTACAAACGTAGCTTAGCAACATAAACACCTCCACATAGTGTTGAAAGTGTCACATATTGTATATATAAGGTATAAATCACCCAAAAATGTCATTTCTGTCTTAATGTAATGATGTATTCACGGCCGCGAAATCACACGTGACGTGAGCTGACCGTGTCGTGAGCTGTTACCACAGAGAGGGCGGGCGCACGCCTGTGAATGAAGTATACTTTAGTAAACAGAACCTGCATAGGGTGTGAATATCAGGTAATAAAGTTGTATATAACATACAGTTTGTGGTAGAGTGATCGTTTGGGAGCCACGCGGAAGTATGAACCGCGTTTAGCAGTGAAAATGAAACCTAAAGCACGCGCACATCATTTAAATAATCATATCGCATTTTAGAGTTATGATTACGACAAGCATTTAATATGTTTTCCTTTCATAGCGAACACAAAGTCTTGTGCATGAGAATAAATGTTTAACAGTGTCAGTATAACTACTCTAGCCTGTATAAAGTTGAATATAATGCAAGAGGGAATCTGATAATGACATATGTCTGATTTTACCAGTAAAAAATGGTCTAATAATGTTGTCAGTGACAGATTGCAAGCATGTGTCTCAAACATAATAATTCAACTTCAGATTTATTAATGGTTGTGTTCTGATGTCATCACTTTACTGTGCATTAACCTTTGATTTACACCTATAGAATCGTGAGAAAATCGTGATCTTTATTTTAAGCAACAGAATCGCGATTCTCATTTTAGCCAGAATCGTGCAGCTCTTATATGACGTATCGAAGACTGTGGAAAATAATAGATTTTATTGTTGTTTAGCAGTGCCATTTGTAAACAAACTGTAATTTAAAGACTTGTGCCGCGATCACACTCGAGTTTGAGCATGCAAAATTGTGTAGTACGGTGCTGCAAAAAGGGGCGGGATTAAACAAGATGATTAGACATTTAAAAAACGAGCGATTGGTCCATATTTTAAATTTCTATACAGAGAGGTCATGTTTTGATCTTCGATTGGTCTTACGCAGTCACTTGATGCGATTTCGCTGGTCAGAGTTCACCAAGCTTGAACCTTGCTCTGCAACGAACTGAGAAACTTGTCGCAGGAGCTTGCGTTTCTTGTGTGACAAATTTGCGTGCTTATGAATGGAAGTCTATGAGAAAAGTCCAGTGTGACCGCAGCTTTAACCTTAAACATTTAATATCTTTTAGTTAATTAATTAAAAGTATCACAATATGATACTTTTATTATGTTTTTTGACAAAGACATTTTGTCTTCTATGGATTTATGTGTAACTTTTTAAAATAGATATATTATTCAAAGAATAAGGGCTAATATTATATATTAGGCTAATATTGGGATACGTGTAGGTTAGTTTGTAGTCATCATAACCATTTAAATGATCAATTGACAGCATTCCTGTAGCTTTAACTGTATAGCATAGCACTAGCAATGCTAAGATCATGGGGTTAAAGTGAACGAATTAACACTTATATCTACACACTTTTAAATGAATTACATTTATGCATTCAAGTCCTCATTTAGAAAACTTTTCTTGTTAGATATATTGCTCGATAAACGTGTGCGGTTTTAAAAGGTCATGCTAATTTTTTTCGAAGAATGAATGTTAAGCCGCTGGGAGCTCGAATTGTGTTTGACTGTGTCTTGCTATTTGCTGATGTGACCGTGTGTAATTATCTGAGAGGAATTAATTTTCGAGGTCATATGTTGGAATACATCATGTGTGCGCTTGATAATACCAGTGGCTTTGCACTAATGACTCAATTAGCAAAGAGTCTCCTATCATAATGGGATCAGCAGAGAGAGAAAGAGATTGTCCGGGAAACAAAGAATTCCCCGGGCGAATATCATAAAGCCTGTCTAGAACATGCCCGAAGTCTTATTTCACTCCAAAAACATTGCACAAAAATAAGTCATTATCTTTTTTTTGATAAAGACAATAAAGATGTTGGTGTTGTGGTATTATTTTAATATAAAAACTGCATTTCTAAGCAAGTAATTTTTAGTGATATTTGTCTACTGCTATAGCATGTAATATTTTAATTAGCTTAAATTAGGATTTTTAATTTTTACTTTTAAGTTTTAGTGTTTATCTTATGTGCTTTTGCCATTTTTACTTTTTCATGTTTACATGTTATCTAATTAAGTTTTAGTTATTTAGATTTTTCATCTTAAACTTCTTTCAGTTAGTTATCAAGACAACAATTCTAGTTTTCACTTAAGCATTTTCATTTAATTAAGTTTAGTTTCAGCTTCTGCAGTTTCAGTTGAAATTTTGTTAATTCAACTTTTTAATTGGTTTTAGTTTATAAAAGTTTCTATTTGGTTTTTAAAACAAAAAATACATATATATTTTTAATATTTACATTTAACTGTATATTTACTTATGAATATTTTATTAAATATGTATTACTACATACATATGTGTAGTAGGGCTGCACAATATATCATTTCAGCATCGATATCGCAATGTGCGCACACGCAATAATCACATTGCAGGACGTGCGATGTTGAGTTGGTTTATAAATAAATAAAAATTAGAGTTCAGTACATATAATTTGTTGAGTCATGGTGAATTTGAACCATAATCTATTAGTTAATTTTGTTAGTAATTTGTTTTTTACTCAGATGTGTTTTTCAAGGCCTGTGACTGTAAGATTTAAAGAAAATTTAAACCATTTGGGAACATGAAATTATACAGTTTTAATAAAGCTTTAATAAAGATTAATTGTGCTTAATTATTTAATTGTTAGTTATTTTATTATAATAGTTATTTTATTTTTAGTTATTTTTATTATTATTTGCTATAATACATAACAATATAATAATAATAATAATAATAATATATGTTTTATTATTATATAATATATATTTATAAATTTATTTTATTATTTATTATTATTATATAGTTTAATTTTAGTTATTTTATTATAATAATTAAATTAGTTAATTATTAATTATTTAATTATTATTTATTTTAGATTTAATAATTGAATTTCTTTATCTCAATATTGTAGTATTCCACCAAAACCGTAAAGCACCGTTTATTTCTTTTTTTATCTGTGCTTAATTTTTTTAATTACATTTTTTATATATATATTTGGATATTTTATGCAGATGCACTTCCCTACAAAATCATCCCAATCAATGTAAATTGTGAATTCCCCTAACAGTTACTTAAGTGATATTGTAAAATTACATATTCATATCGCGGTATATATCGCAGAAATACAAAATCACGCAATGTCAATTTTTCCAATATCGTGCAGCCCTAATGTATACTGTAGCATTTGTTGTGCTATTCATATATATATATATATTAGGGCTGCACAATTAATCAAAAAAAGATTAAGATCTCGATTTGACCACCACACGATCTTAAATGGCCACGAAACCCCCCTGTCTCAGCAGGCTGTTTTCACACCTCTAGTTTGGAAAAAGTCAGGAAAGTTTGTGTGTCCAGCTCTGTTTAGGTGGGAGGAAGGAAAGAGGGAAGGTTTTGCATAAAAATGGGAGTTTCCGTTTGAACACGCGCTGATTTTCACAGACGCAAAACAAACACAGACTCAGAGGAAAAAGACAGTGACTGTGTTTACATGGACATCAGTGATGGAATTATTGGCCAAATTATTAATTTTTCGACTTTAACTGCAGTTTGGCACTTTCACTTTCATTCAGGAACATTTCATGCATGCCCCCGTGACAAACAAGATATTGTATGCAAGGAACCGCTGGAAGAGTGTAATTTTAATGGAATGTTTGATAACGTACGGCGAATGGGAGAAAAAAAACCCTCCGCATTTCTCTGTAACTTAGGCCCCGTTTACACTAATGCGTTTCGTTTTAAAACATATACGTTTTGCTACGGTTATGCCATCCGTCCACACTACGCCAGAGTTTTCGAGCCCCAAAAACGAAGCGTTTTGAAAACGCTGGAGAGGTCGTTTTCATTCTAAAACGCTGCTGCTCCTTCTAAGTGTCGATGGGGGGGGGACGGAGACATCTGAAAACGGAGGCGTGGCTGCGGAGATTAGCTACCTGATTGGGGCTTTTGGGTGATTGCGTATCCTTCCCTTATTCGTCAAGCCTCTATCACATGACTATAACGCTACCAGACTTCACTGTAAACAATAACATGGACACAGAAATGGGAGCGTTGTTTGCACTATTGTCCATTTTAGGCGCCATTGTACAGTTAAACTCTGCCTTTTTTACTACTGCAGCTGCATGTATTCGCAAGCGGCAAGCTCTTGTTCGAGCACTCGCTAATCGCTCGCGTTCATCGTTCAACCAGCGTTTGTTGACTAACAATAACCAAATGCCGAGCGAGACCTGTTTATACTTGAACGCGCATGCCCAGAGTACGCGAAAGGTCACGTGATATACGTTTTTGGTGGAGTAGTGTGGACGGAGATACAGTATGTTTAGAAACGTTAGATGAAACGCTAGTGTGGACGCGGATCGTTTTGGATCTAAAACGTATCCTGTCACAAAATGCAGCGATAATCCTACACGATGGTAATGGTTTGATTAAGGTGTTTACATATTTACATTCAGAGAGCAGCATTTACAGTGGATCTTTCAGTCTATTATATTGTACTATAATATTGCAACCAATTTTCACTTTTTTGTGAAATATAAGCGTCCTAATAGTGTTTATAGCAGCGTGGGACACATATATGACTGTCAACAGCTCAAAAAATGTGTTTTGGTGTTTCGTGACCATTTAATCCGAGCCTCGGCTGGGTCAGTTGCCATTTCTGTGTGGAGTTTGCATGTTCTCCCCGTGTTCGCGTGGGTTCCCCCACAAGTCCAAAGACATGCGGTACAGGTGAATTGGGTAGGCTAAATTATCCGTACACTCTCAGAAGAAATTTATATAGCATTTTCAGGGTACTGACCCAGGCATTTTGATCCTTTAGTGACTGCATGCACAAATAAATAAAATATTTTGGTTTACAGATGCCCATTTTTATTTAGAAATGGAGAAATATTTGAAAACTGAATGTGTCAAGAAATAAAATTACACAGCAAGTATAAAGCAGCCATTTAAAACAGTAAAAAGAACAATTTAGATAACAAATAAAAAATTGTTCGCTCTGTACAGTAAATATTCTACACTAATGCAAAGACCACAATAAAACTGTTTAAGATCTATAAACACATTACACAGGCTACATCAAGTACTGCACTTTATAAAGTCCAAAGTATTTGTCTTTAGCCAGAATACTCAGTCATAATAAATAATTTGTCATCAACATTTTCTCTGTATTTCAGAACGAAGGCAAAAAGTTTTTCTATAAATTGCTTCAACAGTGCAGAAAACCAAAAACATCAGTAGCCTCTTCCTCAACATCAGTACATTCCTCCTCAAATTCCTCAAGTGGAGTTGTAATTTGTTGTAACACAATATGTTTATGCTTTTGGTAAACATGACATGCAAGGCACTCATAATTGTAAAATGTTTATTGATAGTCATTAGGACCACAAGTTATTTAAAAATTTGCTTCATGCATGAATGACAGTATTTATGTTTTTAATGATTAAAATTAGGGATGCACCGATGCCGATACTTGGATCGGATATCGGTTCGATATCGCATATTTTTGCTGGATCGGGTATCGGCCAGCTGGTACCGATCCAAATCCGATCTTGTGCGTGCACTATATTCTGTGTTTATAAGCCAAATAATAGGCTAAATGAAGCCTATTTTAGGGCACTAGAACATTGTCATGTAGGCCCACTATATCCGAAATGTTCTGAAGCCATTCTACAGTTTAATGTGAAGTACAGATGAATATTAAAGTGTTTAAATTCATGTTCAGTTCAGCCCTTCCCGCCGCTGCGCGGCTGCGCCCGTCAATCATTCTCCATTCATTCACAATTCAGTCTGCTTGTCGCATTTGACGACAGGAAAAACTTTCTCTAAGACTATTTGTTCCTTTTAGTCTAAATAATTAGTGGAGATATGCATTTAGTTTTGCATTAAATGGGTTCATTTTGACCTGCAGCAGGAGTTCATTTCATAATGTTTGCGCTGCTGTGTGTGTTAGATCAGATCGCATTCGCAATACTGGAGTGGAGACGGTTATTACCTGCTCTTCACACACAAAGTAGGCCTACCTGAAATGTTTAGAAAGCCTCAATAATGCACTGGACAGATCCTCAACGCACTTATTTCTTCCATTTGAGCTGCTGTTTTGCAAATGTCTGCAGATACCGGAGCGCTGCGCGCTGTCTCCGATGCATCAAGCGCTTTCATTCACGTGCCGGCTGCATGCGCAGAGGCGAGGTGCGGCGCTCCGTATAAGATTATTCTTACAATGAGTTTGTTCTCCCATCCTTCAGATTGAGTTTATTTTTCTAAGGTGAATACTTTAATTGCTGCGAATAGTTTTAAAGCCTGGCCCATTGTGGTAAAGGTAGTTTATTAAATAAATTAAAGGTGAAACTGACGGGCGCAATATGGATTGTTATTAACAGAAAATGATTTAGCCTAATATAGGCTATTCTAAAACTGTGAATATTTCACTGTAATTTATATATTAATATTTGGTTTAACAGACCAGTTTGTGTTTTGGCGCTGAAGCATATAAGTGGACCTTTTGAACTTTCTCCGTCTCACTCACGGCGAGATTTGGAGAGGAATTATTAAGTAAAACTGGCATCAGACGCTTTAGTTTAATCTGCATCGAACCTGCAGGAAAATATCAGGCTGTAATTTAATATAATTAATACATTTAATAAAAGGCTGATTATTTTACCAATGATGTCAATAGCCTATTGCAGATTTCAAAGAAAAATCTTAATATTAAAAAGGAAAGGACAATATCACAAGAAATGCTCAAATAATGTAGCCTAGTTTTACAGCAAGCATGTTTTTAGTTAGATTGTGCCGTCTGTCATGTATACCTATAGGTCTGTTATTTTTTACTAAAGAAGATGATTTCAGTTTAGCACCAAAGCTATAGAAACTGCTCATGGCTCGTTAACCGAATGTCAACCGCTAACAGATTAATATTAAAATATTAATTAAAAAAAATAATTGACGTGCCTATATTTTGTATGACACATTAAATATTGCATTTTAAAATACTGATTTATTTTAAATGCAAACAGCATCAGAACATAATATAGCATCTTCACCTGATGTGTTTTTAGCAGCATAGAAAAACAGAAACTAAACAAAAAGAATAAAATAAATCCTGCTCTAGATCTTTTCCTTAAATGACAAATTTAAATTACAAAACGAAAACACTGACTGAATACTTTTTAAGAACCGGCAGGCTGTTTGTCCAATCATGTTTTTTTTCTTCCATCAAATAAAAATATCAGGCTACCTCAAATAGATCGAAATAGAAATATGCATTTAATTAATGTTAATTAATTAATGTTAAATATTACAAATCCCCTGTCAACATGTTTAATAGAATTCATTAGTTTAAAGATTATGTCTTTAATTACGATTATGACTTATTTCCTCTGTCTCATTCGCGGTTCATGTGCGCGCGCTGTGTGTAATGAAAGACAATGAACCTAAAGGCTCTATGTTGACTTTTTGTAAAGTATTGGCTACTACATAGCATATAACAATTTTGTTGTTTACATATGATATTGCATTATTTGCTTACATGTTTTTTTAAGCTGTAAAATGAAAGCCTCAGTTTGGTGCGAGGTCCATTAGCCTATGCAAAAAAACAAAAAACTTTAGATTTGTTTGATTGGTAGATTAGGCTATGTAGGCTATTTAGAAAATTATATTATATAAGAACTATTAATAACTGTAATTTTCCAAATGGAAAAAAAGGTTGGTTTGTTAGTTGAACACTAAATCACCAATAGCCTATTTATTGAGTTTATGACACGGCTCTGGCAGCACAGAGGCGATCCACGTCATCGCTGGCTGGTTTGTCAACAATTCTGTGTCAAACTATGAGCAGAAATATCTTTCTTTCATTTTGCTTCTTTGACAAAATATGTTGGCACGTGTGGTTGCACGTTACTGTTACTGCACGCGCTTTTCCATTCCAAAAACGCGAGGCGCACTGCACTGCCTTTATTGATGACAAGATAAAAAGGAGCGCCGTGCTCTTTTTATGTCACTACGAAACGACTGAATCAGCTGAGCCGTATTGTGCGCGAGTGTTCCTGTAAGTAATTGTAATTTTTAATTGCATTATGATATTCAAGATTTGTAAAGTCATACAGCTTTGAATGACTTGAAACAGCGACCACAAGTCTCTCCTCCATCATTAAAAGCTCGCCGAAGTCGTCTTGACAACACAAACACTGCTGTCACCTCAAAGAAAACCCAACCCAGCCTCTGCTTTCATTTGATTGAAGAATGAAAAAGTCGAGACTGATGTAACACGCTTTTTCCGCTGGAGAGCACATAGCGTGCAATGGCAAAACATTAGTAAACCATGCAAAAGATGCACCTATCAGTCTCAACGCAAAAAAGCATTGGGGACAACAAAAAAACGGCACAGTATCGGGATCGGATCGGTATCGATCGATATTCAGAATTTTGGTATCGAGATCGGATCGGTTGGGAAAAAATGGTATCGGTGCATCCCTAATTAAAATTACATTCAATTATACATTAAATGTTTTTTCAGGAAAAATTTTATTTGAATACATGAAAAAAAAATTAATTATTAAAATATGTAATTCAGTCAATTTATTAACTTTATATTTGTAAATTTTGTATTTCAGTAATAAAGTTTAGTATTAATACATTTAAATTAGTGTTATATAGTGTCCTAATCTTATCATGAGCTGAGGGTACAATACCTTTAAAGGTGCCAAATTGGTCCTTTACGGTACAATTTTGTACCCAAATGTGCTATAAAAGGTACAAAACTGTACCTTTCAAACCTAAATCTGAACGTTTGTACCTTTATAGCCCATTTGGGTACAAAATTGTACCCTAAGGACCAATTTGGGACCTTTAAAAGTACAATTATATATTTTGTTCCCTCAAGGAGCAAAATTGTACCCTCACTGTACCTTTTTTTTCTGACAGTGTATTGAATGAGTGTGTATGTATGTTTCCCAGTGATGGGTTGCAGCTGGAAGGGCATCCGCTGCGTAAAACATATGCTGGATAACTTGCTGGTGGTTCATTCCGCTGTGACGACCCCAGATTAATAAAGGGACTAAGCCGAAAAGAAAATGAATGAATGAATGAATATATATATATAATGTGTGTATTTATATAAATGTGATTTTTATGTGTCTTTTTTGCAAATACAATATTCCATTTTTCCCGTCACTCCTCGTGAAATGTCTGCATTTTTCCCCGCACCCCAGCAAGTGCTGATTGTCCGAAATGCAGCGACAGTGAAAAAGCTTGACAGACAGACAGACAGACAGACACTTACACACACACACACACACACGCTCGGGTCATTATCAGTCCATCAGCCAGCTGTCTCTAACAATATTCCTCATATTCACCTTCAGTGGGCTGTCTGCGGTCCACCTGTCTCTCTCTGCCCGTCTCTCCTCCGCTAATGAATGGGTCCGGGCCAATAATGGAGTCTTTAGAAAGCGCTGTCAGTGTGAAGAGCTGTTTGGGTTGTGCTGGTGTGGCCCTGCAGGAGCCCTCATGTGTATGAAGAGTGCTTTCACATTTAATCCATTCATTAAGCAGGGAATGCTGTAATTATGTTGTGTGTTAACCGTGGGTGAAGATCACACTACTGTGTGTGTGTGCTTGTGTATGTGTGTGTCTCTGTGTGTGTGCGTCTGTATGTGTGTGTCTATGTAAATAATGCTGTAAAATATGCATGTGTGTGTGTTTGATTGATTGTGTGTGTCTGTGTGTGTGTGTGTGTTCGTGTTGTTGTTTTTGTCTCTATGCAGTTAAACAATGTTGTAAAATATGCGTGCGTGTGTGTGTCTGTTTGAGTGCATTTATCTGTGTGTTTCTGATTGTGTGTGTGCATGCATGTTATGTGTCTATGTAAATAAACAATGTTGTAAACATTGTGTGCATGTTTGTGTGTGTGTGTGTGTGTCTGTGTGGGTACAGTTATGTGTGTCTGTGAAAAATGCTGTAAAATATGGGTGCGTGTTTGATTGTGTGTGTCTGTGTAAGTGTGTGTCTGTGTGGGTGCAGTTGTATGTGTCTGTAAAAATGCTGTAAAATATGGGTGTGTGTTTGTGTGAGTGTGTGCGCTTGTGTGTGTCTTTGTAAATAAACAATATTGTAAAATGTGTGTGTGTGTGTGTGTGCGTGTGTGTCTATGTAAACATTGCTATAATGTATGCATGTGTGTTTGTATGTTTGTGTGCATGTTTGTGTCTGGGTTTGTGCCTATGTGAATAAACAGTGTTGCAAACTATACGTGCATGTGTGTGTGCATGTGTGTGTGTCTGTGTGTGTGTGTGTGTGTGTGTGTGTGTGTATGTATATAATGCTGTCATATATGCATGTGTGTTTGATTGTGTGTCTGTGTCTGTATGTGTCTGTGTGTATGTATGTGTGCATGTATGTGTGTTTGTCTGTGTGGGTGCATTTGTCTGTGTGTGTGTGTGTGTGTGTGTGTGTGTGTGTGTGTGTGTGTGTGTGTGTGTGTGTGTGTGTGTGTATATAATGCTGTCATATATGCATGTGTGTTTGATTGTGTGTGTCTGTGTGTGTATGTGTGTGTGTGTATGTTTGTGTGCATGTATGTGTGTGTGTGGGTGCATTTGTCTGTGTGTGTGTGTATGTATATAATGCTGTCGAATATGCATGTGTGTTTGATTGTGTGTGTCTGTGTGTATGTATGTGCATGTATGTGTGTGTGTCTGTGTGGGTGCATTTGTCTGTGTGTGTGTGTGTGTGTGTGTGTGTGTGTGTGTGTGTGTGTGTGTGTGTGTGTGTGTGTGTGTGTATGTATATAATGCTGTCATATATGCATGTGTGTTTGATTGTGTGTTTCTGTGTGTGTATGTGTCTGTGTGTATGTTTGTGTGCATGTATGTGTGTGTGTGTCTGTGTGGGTGCATTTGTCTGTGTGTGTGTGTGTGTGTGTGTGTATGTATATAATTCTGTCATATATGCATGTGTGTTTGATTGTGTGTGCCTGTGTGTGTATGTGTCTGTGTGTGTATGTGTCTGTGTGTGTGTGTGTGGGTGCATTTGTCTGTGTGTGTGTGTGTGTGTGTGTGTGTGTGTATGTATATAATGCTGTCATATATGCATGTGTGTTTGATTGTGTGTGTCTGTGTGTATTTTTGTGTGCATGTATGCGTGTGTGTGTGTCTGTTTGGGTGCAGTTGTGTGTTTCTGTAAAATATGCTGTAAAATATGGGTGTGTGTTTGATTGTGTGTGTCTGTATGTCTGTGTGTGTCTTTGTAAATAATGTTGTGTGTGTGTGTTTGGTGTGTGTTTCTTTGTGTGTGTCTGCAAACAAACAGTGTTGTAAAATACGTGTGTGTCTATCTATGTAAATAATGCTGTAATATATATGTGTGTGTGTATGTTTTTGTGCATGTTTGTGTGTGTGTGTCTATGTAAATAATATTGTAATATATGCATGTGTGTTTGTGTTTGTTTGTGTATGCGTGTGTCTGTGTGTGCCTTTGTATGTGTGTTTGTCTGTAAATAATGCTGTAAAATATGCGTGTGTGTGTGTGTGTGTGTGTTTGATTGTGTGTCTGTGTGCGTGTCTGTAAATAAGGCTGTAAGATATGCATGTGTGTGTTTGGTTTTGTGTGAGTGTGTGTCTTTGTGTGTGTGCATGTTTGTGTTTTTGTAAACAATGTTGTTTGATTGTGTGTGTCCGTGTGAGTGTTTTTCTGTGCATGTGTGTGTGTGTGTGTGTGTCTTTGCAAATAAACAATGTTGTAAAGTGTGTGTGTGTGTGTGTGTGTGTTTGATGGTGTGTGTCTTTATGTGTGCGTTTGTGTCTGTAAATAAACAATATTGTAAAATATGTGTGTTTATTTGTTGGTGTGTGAGTGTGTGTCTTTGTGTGCGCGTATGTTTTTGTGTGTCTATGCAAATAAATGTTATAAAGTAAGTGTATGCATGTTTGTTTGTGTGTGCATATGCTTGTGTGTGAATGTGTGTGTTTGTGTGACTGCGTGTGCATGCGTTTGTGTGTGGCCGTACTTGTGACAATTTGTGAGTGTGTCTGTGTGTGGTCGATTGTGTGTACATGTGTGTGCGTGTATGTGTCTATGTAAATAAACAAACATTGTAAAATATGAGTGTATGTTTGTCTGTTTGTTTGTGTCTATGTGAGTGTGTGTGTGTGTGTTTGTGCATGTGTGCATTTAATTTTGTGTTGTATATGTGTGTTTTTGGATGCTGAGTTTGTGTGTGTTTATGTGTGTGTTTGAGATTGCGAGTGTATGTTTGACTTTGTGTTTGTGTGTGTGTGTGGAGAGAAAGATGTTTGTTGCTGCTGCGGAGGAAGCAAAGCAGACGGTCATGAATATATAATAATGTTTATTGTTATTGGACGATCAGGGAAATGTCTGCGGATGGGGAAATAATTCAAACACATTCCAACTTTCATGATTTCGAGAGGAATTGAACATCTGACGGAGTCCTTTGTTTGCAGATGTATTGTTTAGTTGTCAAGGAATGCATGTTTATTTGACAACACTGTGGTCTCAGGGCAAACGTTCTTTTATTTGTGTTTTTAAAACCTTTGCGTACAGGTTACAATGTTAACAGAGCAGTTGGTATTCTTGAAGATCTGTAAAGTGTGGTATTACTCATGCCAGGCCAGTAGGTGGCGATACCATTTGTAAAGAAACACTACCTGCCTGCACACATACAGTCCTGTCGTCCACCATTGCTTTTTGGCAGATAAGTAGGTTGTTGCTAGATGAGATACGGTTATTATTTATTATTATTTATTTATTTATTATACGGTTACGAATTATTTATAAAATTTCCTATAATTGTATTTTATTAACGTCTACCCCAACCCTAAACCCAACCGTCACAGTAATGTAAAAACAGTAGTTGTACCGAGTATTATTTGTGTTATTTATTCAATTACCCAGTAACTTTTATTTTATTAACGTCTACTCCTACCCTAACTTTAAACTTAGGCATCACAGTACAGTAAAAATATGAATTATTATTGTACAGTGGCACAAAAATGATGCTATATTGATGTGCGTATCTGCTCTTGTTTCCTATCTAGACTTTACCAGATAAGTACTTGCACAAGCCTGTAGACTGAGCATGTACACATGCACACGATGACACCATTTTAATAAAATCGCAGTTTTGTAGTGTAGACAATAATGGCCCGTTTCCACTGTCAAAAGATACCAAAAAGCGAACCATAAGGGTACTACTTTTTTTTTACCTTTGGAAAGGGTACCTAGCACAACAAAAGGGTACCAAAAAACGTCATTAGCACGTGCACAAGCCAGGAGAATAAAAACAAAGGAAGCGCCATTTTTATATACACAGCCAAGACATTACATCATTATAATAACAAGCCAATAATAACAAGCCATGATCGACCTGAGCTCAAACAAACTTTGTCGTCGTCTTAATGAACAACCGCAAAGCCCTTTAAAGCTTGAGCGGTTTCACTTTCTCCAGAGAGCTTGCGTTCACTCGCCGCACGTCTATTTTTGAAATAAGGAGCTTCTTGAGCTGATGATAATAACATGCGCGTGATTATTGAAGTGCTTCTGACATCTAGGCATGGGACGATAACCGTTTTCAAGGTATACCGTGGTTTGGAAAAGTCAAGGTTTTAAAACCGCCAAAAATTTCTGTAATACCGTTTTTAAGGTATGTGTAAGATTTTTTATTTACATTTTTTTTTCTTCAGTTTTTAGGACAACAGTATCTCCAGCAGAAAAGATATCCAAAGATACTGTTTTAAATTGTAAAGAAATCTGTGTTATTGAAGCAAAGACAGCAGAAGTTAATGATTCCTTTGAATTATTTAGCCTGACATGTTTACTGTTCCAAAATGTCATAAATCTTTCAAAAAATAGAATATATTGTTTTCAAAGGGGAAAAAAGTATTTGTTTTTTTACCCAGACATTTAAAAAGGCTGCATTTTAGAGCAGTGAGCACAATACCATGATACCGTGATATTTTTATCCAAGGTTATCATACCGTCAGAATCTCATACCGGCCCATGCACTAAAGGCCCATGCACTACTGACATCTGATCCTTTCAGAAATGGACAAATGAAAAGGAGAAAAGGAGCAAAATATTCCTTTAGAAACCTAAAAGATGAAAAAACTGCCATGTTTAATTATTATCATTGCCTTTTGGACTATTATGAACTTGGAATGACGGAATTACTTTTTGCCTTTGGCTGTGGAGACACAAGCCTGATGCCTGTTGTTGTTCTTGGTGAAAAACTTTTGAAATTAATTGCAAATGTTTCCATTTTCAAGCCCCCAGATGTTGTTTATGTGTAAATGAATGGCCAAAATGCATGAAAAGTTGTCACATATAATGTGTGTATTTTGCAAAAAAATTTTATAATAATAATAATAATAATTACTACAAAATAAAAGATCCAGCAATGTATTTATATATATTTTTTCAAATTCGAAAATTCATAATTATAATTTAAATATTATTTTAGTGAAATTACACCTGTCATTTTCTATGTTGCTTACTAATAACAATTAGGTGTAATAACCAACGTTATCTCATGGCAATTCGTAACTTTTTTATAATTCATATGAATTCGTACGAACTCATTCGTACAATTTAGTAAGATTTATTATCCCCCAATGACGGCTTGGTTTAGGGGTGGAGTTTGGTGCCAAAATTCGTTAATTTTCAAATGACTAAACTTGAAATTGTACGTATTAGTCACTGAACTGAGAAAACATAAAATAGTTACATTTCCTCATGAGATCAGGCTGGTAAAAACCTGTCACTTTTTGTATATTATACATTAAAAAAAAAAAACATGCCACTTTTTTTTAACTTTTATAATTTTTCATGGGTTTGTTCATTTTATTTATGTTAAACGTTTATTTTGTTGGATTGTTATTTTGTGTTTGTATTGATGGATTGCTAGCTTGTGTTTGGACATGACACACACAGGTTTTACATTTTGATGCCTAATTTCATCGGTGGTTTTGTTTATTTTTGCGTAAATTTGAGTAAACTATTTATTCAATTTCCAAATGATCAGCAAATGATTAGTGACATTAACTAATCATTTATGTGGTTCAGTGAAACCCGCGGCACAAGATGTGACCAATCAGGGAGCAGCAAATTATCTGAGTGGGCGGAGTTTAGAACACGAGCAGTGATTTCATTAAGCCAAGACAGATTTCATTAACTCAGGACAGATTTTATCAGCCGAAACAGCATTAATGAAGGGGGTATTTTTCACTCTCTTTCTCCCCCAAACACAGCTATGATCAATCTCTGTTCTCTGAGGAAAAGAAGCCTTTCTTTTGAGTTTTTTCAGTTTATGAATGGCTGCCATCATGGTTTTCTACGGTATGGTAGAAGAAAAAAGAAGAGACAAGAAAAAACAGAGAAAAAAATATGTTTTTTTTTACACAAGTAGGGCACAACATACTGTAATACTTTATACTACAATAAAAAAAAATGTTGGAAAATGTTGGTGGTTTACTTTAGGAGGTAATTAAAGTATGTAAATTATATTAAATATACAAAATTATATTAAAAATCACTTTTATAAGGGGTTTAAACACAGTTGTGCAGCAACAATGTGTGAATATAATACCTCTAATGGTAAAAATTCATTAATTCTATTTGTAATCACACAAAAAAACATTTACAGAAACACTCTGATTGACATTCTCTCTTTGTACATCAGATGGGAAAATCTCCGCCCATTAGTGACCATTTCTCCCTCATTAGCATAAACAGCCCTGAGTGAGAAGCAGCCGTCCGTCTTTAGAGTTTTCGCCTGCTGAAGATAATAGAAAAGTTTTAATCTCTGTTTTTCAGAGATAACTTTAGTCCTGTTTATGCTATGCTAAAGTATAAGCGTTTGTAGCACCGCCCTCTTTTTAAAAGAGCACAATCTCATTTGAATTTGAAGCGACAGTCACCAAAACTGTTCAAAAAAAAATTGAATCAAAACCTAAAAGGGGTAGATTCAAAAAACATTATAAAACATTAAATATTAAAACATTATAAAACATTCTTTGTGGGGTATTTTGAGCTGAAACTTAACGTAGACACTCTATGGACATCAGACATTTATTTTATGTCTTGGAAAATGGGGCACAATAAGTCCCTTTTAAAATAATTTTTAATATATCATTAAAATATATAGTTCTTAATTATAATTATAGTTCTTTCTTTCTCCGGAGGTAATTTATCATATATTAATTATGATTGTTTACCTCAGGAGATTACACAATTTATTATTCAAAATCATCTGTAATATATATTTCAATTAGTACTAAACTCATTTCACACACACACAAAATAATTGATTAAACTCAAATTAAATTACTTAAATTATCTTTATCGCTTCAAAAAAATCCCTTAACACCATTTTATACCCTACAGTATATCCATAGAAAGTGCCTTGTAACACGTTTAACCTCATATGTTTGTAAACATTCATGTGAATCATCATCTTTTTCCTCGGCTGTGAGCTCTTCCCTGCAGACAGAAGAACATGCTGCGTGTTAAAGGGTTAAATATGGTTTTAATTGTGATGCTAATGCGCTCCGAGACGGGAGAGATTATTGCGCCCTCCAGGCCGGAGCGATGGAGGGAGGACGCGGATCCGCTCGGGGTATTTTAATGAGTGCACCTGAAATAAACAAAGAGATATCAGATTTTGCCCGTGACAAGCTTGCAATATCCTCTTATGCCAACAATGACAGGGAAGCATTCGGGGCACCGTATTATCGGGCAGAAGCCAACCTGAAATGCCATCTGGGCTCAAATCCGAGCTGTCGCAGGCTCTTATCAGCTCCTGGCAGCCGCTAATCAATAATCTGATAGCGCTTCTGCGTCTAAATCTGAGCGAATCTTCCACATCTTTCTCTCTCTTTTTGTTGGACAGGGCAAACGATGTGTTTTTGAACGTTCATGTCTGCTTCACTGCAAAAAATGCTTTTCTTATTAAGAGTTTTTGTCTTGTTTCTAGTAGGGCTGGGTTATATTGCAAAGAAAAATGATCACAATATCAGGTTTCATTTCTTTCTGTATCGATAATTATTGAACATTTTTTACAAATTCATTTAAAAAATATTAGGATTTTTATTTATTTAACCACTGTTTTAATTGACCAACATTACTAAGGCAAATAGTTTTAATAGTCAAGAAAATATATTTAAACTAAATATCTAATCTCTTTATAATAAAATAAACATGAGTGTTAAAGAGACTCTTAAACTTGATAAATAAAATGTCACAGAGTGTGTGCAATGGTAAAGAGTAACTGCTGAACAATCAAAGCAAACTTTAACCTGTGAATAATAATGATACAGTAAACCTCAAACTCTGTAAACAATACAAATTATAATAATCAAATCTGAGCTTTCAATTAAAGGAACAAACCATCATTATTCAAATACATATTGCAACATTACAAATTGTGAAGTTGGATGACTATATTACCCCTATGTTAAAAACTTTTAGATTGGATGCTAGTGGCTGGGATGCACAAGAAAAGAAACCAAAAAGCCACTCTGGTGACATCCTTAAATACTTTTTATTTACAATCTTCACTGCTGCTAGCCACAGCACTCATTTTCACGTGTTTTATTCTGACCTGAAGGGACATGCCTGACCCCCTGGCGTCTTTCTGTAACTACGTTGGCGACCATCAACCATTTTTTCAGAGGATTACAAACAGACAAACAATTGCTGCAGCTCTGATACAAGTTTATGATGAAAATTAAAAAGCACTGCGGTGTTTGTCTGAGGTAATATAGTCTACTGTTACTGAAATGTGTTTGTTCCATAAAGTGTGAAGCACATTGGTTAGTTCTACTTGCATGAATCGCAGTGGGCTCGCGGCATTCTGAAAAAAATTCAGATGTTTTTCAACTAGGTGTACCTGGAAAATGCGTGTCGCTCCCATGTGCGTGTGGTGCAAGTCACGCGCCTCCATTGAAAATGACAAACTAACACCCTAAGCTTATTGGCATTGTTTCCAACGCGTGCTCAGCAGTCAAATTGTAATAAAACTATAGCGCTTTATACCAAAACTTCATACAGAACTTTTTTTATTATCGATATTGACAATGGTGTTCAGTCAATAAATACCGATAACGATTTTATCGCCCAGCTCAAAATTTCTTAAATCATGAAGCATTTTCTAGACAAGTAAAAAATATTGTCTTGTTTTCAGATATAATAGGTCAAAATAAAGCGTGTTTTTTTCTTTAAACAAGCTAAATAATCTGCCAGTTGTAAAACAATCTTGTTTTCTGTTTAAAATATATGTTTATTTTACTTAATATTATTTACCTTTTTACTAAAGTAATTTGCTAGTGGGGTAAGTAAAACAAACTTATTTTCGGTTTAAATTAAGTTTATTTTACTTGTAAAACTTATTTACTTTTTACTAATCTGCTAGTTGGGTAAGTAAAATCTTGTTTACCTTGCTTACCTCCATGTGGATGGCTTTTCTGCTGTTGCCAGTTTGCCTAATGGCTCACTGCGTACGTTGGCAAACTTGTGATGTGGAGCAGAGTTGTCTGCAACGATAGGGTTCGAGTCCGGGAAGAACAGTTCCAGAAAGCAGTTAAGACAAAAACAAAATCCAACAAATAAAGTAATAAAGTAAATAACAGGGTAAGAATGTGGTAAAATCTGAAAACAACGTAAAATAGAGGCTGCCACGGGGGCTTTTTTTCTGGATTGCTTTTGAAAACACTGTCGAATGGGTTTAGGGAAATGGGTGACTGGGTCAATCGGTGCTTTTAAAAACACTATTCGTTGGGTTTAGGTAAGGACGAGGGTGGGTTAGTCGATCGATCAGTCATTGAGTCGACAGCGTCCTCTGGCAGATTTATGTGAGAAGAGCAGGCGCGAATGTCACTCGCAAGAGAAATTTGAGATCTCAAAAAGTGTACACAGCGGATTCTGGTGGATTCATGAAAACAAAAACTGCAAAAAATGTACCTCCTGGGACGTATTTGGTGCTCTCCAGAAATGTATACAGGGGTACATAATCAGAATGAGCCTGGGTTGCTAGAAAATGCTTCTTGATTTTAAGCATTATTGCAGTGAACTGTTGGTTTTATGGGGTTTGGCTTGACGGATCTCACCAATTAGTTTTACTATTTTACTTACTGGCAAAAAAAGTGGCTAATTTGAACAAATTCATATGATTTTATTCAGTCAATAATGCACAATTTTTAAAAGAAGGTTTCTTCCATGACTCATTGGGGCTTCAGCAAATCAAACTAAACTATACAAAGGAGTTTGTTTGTTTGTTTGTTTGTTTGTTTGTTTGTTTGTTTGTTTGTATACTTTATTGTCCCTCAAGGGGAAATTTTCTGTGGACTCACACAGCACTTCAGCAAGTTCTGACACAATAATAATTAGAAATAAGCAAACATGCAAAGGAATTACATACAGGAAAAAAGCATAAGCACACTATCGATCAGTGTTCAATACTCTGATTGACACTGGGATAAAAGAGTTCTTAAGTCTGTTCTGCTTCCAGCGGAAGGTCCTGTATCTGCTACCAGAAGGTAAAAGATCGTAAAAGGGGAAGAGAACATGAGATGGATTGTTTAAATTTTTTTTTGCTTCATTCAGAGTGCATTGTGAGAACGTACAAATTAGCCACTAAATGAAAAATGAGAATTGTCATGAGATACTAGTGTTGGTTTTGGCAGTATTGTGGAAAACCTTCTGAGCCAAGGAAAACTGGACTGATCAGATCATTTGAATGACTCGAAGAATCATTTGAATCAGTAACTGTGTGTGTGAGAGTGAAACGAGTCGTTAACTGGAAACTTGTTCTGAGCAGATCATTTAATCAGTGAATCATTAACTGAAGACTCGTTCTGATCAAATAATTTGAATCAGTGAGTTATCTGGAAACTCATTCTGATCAGATCAGTTGAATCAGTGAGTTATCTGGAAACTCATTCTGATCAGATCATTTGAATCAGTGAGTTATCTGGAAACTCATTCTGATCAGATCATTTGAATCAGTGAGATATCTGGAAACCTGTTCTGATCGGATCATTTAAATCGCTGAGTCTTTAAGTGGAAGCTCATTCTGATCAGATAATTTGTTCAGGGATTTTTAAAGTAGAGAATCTTTAACTTGAGAATCGTTCTGACTGATTCATTTAAATTAAGCAGCCATTAACTAGAAACTCGTTCTGCGTAGTTATCTGGAAACTTGTTCTGATTCAAATGACCTGATCAAAACAAGTTTACAGATCATTTAAATCAGTGAGTTGTTATCTGGAAACTTGTACTGATCAGGTCACTTGAATCAGTGATTCTTTAACTGGACACTCACTCAGATCAAATCATTTGAATCAGTAGACTCAATTAAGGAGCCATTAAATTGAAACTAGTTCTGATCAGATCACCAATATCAGTGAATCCTTAACTGAAGATTCTTGAATTGGTGAATCATTTAAAGAAGACTCGCTCAGCCGCGGGCTCTTATCAGCTCCTGGCAGCCGCTAATCAATAATCTGATAGCGCTTCTGTGTCTAAATCTGAGCAAATCTTCTCTCTTTTTGTTAGACAGGGCGAATGCTGTGTTTTTGAATGTTCATGTCTGCAGTGGGGGATTTCGGGGTTTTAACCTACTGTTTGTTTTATGGGTTTTGGCAGTATTGTGGCAAATCCTCAGAGCCAAGGAAAACTGGATGGATTAGGAGTGAATTCTGGCTCGCTGAGGTCCAGATGTGTTTGGGAACGGTTGAGCGGGGAGCCTCTGCAAGATGTTGGGCAATTTTTTTGAAAATTACAAATAAACAAGAGGGTTTGTTGACCTCCTTTCAGCGGATGTAGCGTTACACCCTGTGGTTGAATTCCCTGCGTCTCATTTTCACTGTTGAGCTATTAGCTATTAGCTTTCAGTTAAAGGAGGGAGTCTGGCAGTAAAGAGAGGGATTTAAGCTATAGGATTTTAAATCCTCCATTAAGTGTTCTGTACCTTTTAAAGCCTTTGGGAAAAGGCCTGACTTTTTCTTAACAGCTCAAATGCCCCTTTTCCACTGCCAGGGTGCAGATGCTGGTGCCAGAGCCCAATCTGGAACCATTTTGAATGGTTCTGGGCTGGAAAAAATGCTCCTGTCCTTCTAAAACCTGCTGGTCTTACACCAGGAGCATTCGAGGTGGGATGAATGTTGGCATGTTAGACGTGGGATGAAATCCAAATCAAGTAAAGTTTTCAGAACAACTCAGTCTGGTAATTCTAAGTGCAGAGCAGATGCTAAAAACACGCAGAATGCCTTAGTAACTGCACAGCAACAGGCTACTATTTAGATCACTCTTGAAATTTGGTATGCAGAGCCAATCAACTGCATAGCATTGGGCTACTCTGACCAGATCATTTAAATAATTAATTGGAGACTTACTCTTATTTGTTAATTTAGGTCAGTGAATCGTTAATAGGGACTTGCTCTGACTCAATCATTTGAATCAGTGAGTCTTTAACTTACTCTGACCGGATCATTTATATCCTTTAATCACTAATTGGTGACTCGCTCTGACTAGATTTGTAGACAGATTTTAAGTAAAGCTGCAGTCACACTTGAGTTTTAGCTTGCGAGCTTGCTCCATATTTTACATTTCTCTTCAGAGAGGTCATGTTTTGATCCTAAATTGGTCTTACGCAGTCAACTGATGCGATTTCGCAGGTCAGAGTTTACCAAGCTTGAACTTTGTAACGCAGTGAACTGCGAAACTTGACGCACGAACTTGCGTTTCCAGTCTGACGCATTTGCGTGCGTATGAATGGAATTCTATGGTGAGAAAAGTGCAGTGTGACCGCAGCTTTAGTCAATTGAATCAGTAAATTGCTTTCGATCTTTCGATTCAGTAACTCAAGAACAGATTGCTCTGTCTAGATCATTTGAATCAGTGAAACGTTAACTGGAGACTCATTTTGATCAGATAATTTGAATAATCTAGTCATTAACTACATATTCATTTTGAGTGGATTATTTGAATCAGTGAATCATTAACTGAAGACATATTTTTGACCAGATAATATGAATCAGCCAATTGTAAATTGGAGACTCATTTTACCCAAATATTTTGAATCAGTGAATCATTAACTAAAGACTTATTTTGACCAGACAGTTTGAATCAACGAATCATAAATTGAAGACATTCATTGAGATTGATTGACATTGACATTCATGAGATTCATTTTGACTGGTTTATGTGAATCTGTGAATAGTTATCAGGAGATTCATTTTGACCAGATCTTTTGAATCAGTGAATCATTAACTGGATACTCATTTTTTGGTGGATTATTTGAATCAGTGAGTCATTAACTAGAGACTCATTTTGACCAAATATTTTGAATCAGTGAATCAGTAACTGGAGACATATTTTACAAGACCATTTGAATCAGCGAATTGTAAATTAAAGACATTAATTGAGATTGATTGATAATGACGTTCATGAGATTTATTTTGACTGGATTATTTGAATCAGTGAATCATTAGCTGGAGACTTGCTCTGACTATATATTTTGAATCAGTGAGTCTTTAACTGGAGACTCATTTTGACCAGATCATTTGAATTAGTGATTCATTAACTAGAGACTCATTTTGAGCAGATCATTTGAATCGGTCTTTAACTGGAGACTCATTTTGACTAGATCATTTGAATTAGTGAATTATTAACTAGATACTCAGTTTGAACAGATCATTTGATTAAGTAAATCATTAATCGGAGACTCATTTTGACCACATCATTTGAATTAGTGAATCATTAACTGGAGACTCATTTTGACAATATCATTTGAATTAGTGAATCATTAACTGGAGACTCATTTTGACAATATCATTTGAATTAGTGAATCATTAACTGGAGACTCATTTTGAGTGGATCATTTAAATCAGTGAATCATTTACTGCAAACTCATTTTGACCAGATCATTTGAATCATTCATTAACTGGAGACTAATTTTGACCAGATCATTTGAATTAGTGAATCATTAACTGAAGACTCATTTTGACCAGATCATTTGAATCGGTCTTTAACTGGAGACTCATTTTGACCAGATCATTTGAATAAGTGCATCAATAATCTGAGACTCATTTTTAAATGGATCATTTGAATCACTCTTTAAATCAGTCTTTAACTGACTCGCTCTGACTAGCTCATTCGAATCAGTGAGTCATTAACTGGAAACTCATTTTGATTCAGATCATTTGAATCATTGAATTGTTAACTGGAGGCTCATTTTGACCAGACCATTTGAATAAGTGAATCATTAACTGGAGACTCAATTTGACCAGATCATTTGAATCAGTCAATCATTAATTAGAGACGCATTTTTAAATGGATCATTTGAATCAGTCTTTAACTGGAGACTCGCTCTGACTAGCTCATTCGGATCAGTGAGTCATTAATCGGAGACTCATTTTGACTAGATCATTTATATAGGTGAATCATTAACCAGAGACTCCTTTTGAGGGGATGATTTGAATCAGTCGGTCTTTAACTGTAGACTCAGTTTGAGAGAATCATTTGAATCAGTGAACCATTAATTAGAGAACAGATTGTTCATAAATGCAACATGTGAATCGCTTAAACTGTTTAACAAAAGTTGGTAAAAGTCTTTGCAAACTGTCCACACGTCACGTTAGCAATAAAAACCAATACAACACTAATACATCTTTAAATACAGGCACTTGAAGTGGGCATCTGTGTGCCAGAATAATCAGCCGTGTTTAGATTTCTCCTGTGGGTGTGATGTCCGAGTCTCCGGCTGGCTGTGCTTCAGGAGAGATTGATGAAGTGGAGCCGCTGGAGTATTGCAGGACTCTAATGCTCCTCGTTTATAATGCAACTTCTCGCCCGAGGAGAGCGCACAGGAAATGGCTCTAATGTTGGCGTTTTCAGGGCTTCCGCAGACGCGTCTTCTCAAATCCTCTCCTTGTTTCCCGAGAGACACGGATGTGATGAAACCAGCGTTAAGGTGCCAGCGCATGGCATTTTAATCCGTTTATCAGTTTAAAACGCTGCCCAGTCAGAGTCCAGAGGCCATGAGAAGAGATTGAAAACATCAGTCGCCCATGAACAGAGTCTGTCTTTGGTTTTACACAGCTTTAGTGTTTCACAATCAGCAAAAACTTACTTTCATACAAATACTTTCATTTTTAAAGCCCAAGATACTGAAGGTTTGTCAGCTGTAGGGTCATTCAAAGCCCAAGCAAATTCCCTGCTATGATAAATGCTAAAATTCTACCAAGTGTGAATCATTCTTGTGAACTGATTCGTTTTAGTGATTCATTCACAAACTCCAAAACACATTTAGTGTTCAACCATTCATTCATTTATTTTTCTTTGGCCTAGTCTCTCATTTATCAGTGGTCACCACAGTGGAATGAACCACCAACTATTCTGGCATATGTTTTACGCAGCGGATGCCCTTCCAGCCGCAACCCAGTACTGGGAAACACCCATATACTCTCACATTCACACACACACACATACACTACGGCCACTTTAGTTTATTCAATTCACTTATACTACATGTCTTTAGACTGTGGGGGAAACCAGAGCACCTAGAGGAAACCCACGTGAACACAGGAAGAACATGCAAACTCCACACAGAAATGCCAACTGACCCAGCTGGTACTCGAACCAGTGACCTTCTTGCTGTGAGGTGACCTTAATTCAAAAGAATCGTACACAAATGAAACAGCAAAAGTAGATATTAATTAATAAATGTGCTACTAAATTGTATAGATTATTGATTGGATTTGTACAGGTTACTGATTTATTTTACATATATATGGAAAAACAAATGACATAAAAAAGACCCTTAGGTAACACTTTATAATAACTACACACTATGAACCATTTATTCATTTATTTATTATTGTTAAATTTATTAGCAAATAGTAATTCATTATCTGTTAAGCATTAACTCTACATTAATAAACGTTAGTAAGCAGTTTATAACTGAAGCTACAAATGCTATACTATTGACTTATAACCACATTTATAATGTGCTTAATAATTATACTTTCATATGTTAATGAATCATCTTTCATTACTAAATTTAGTATTGCATCATTTACAAACCAGTTATTTAAGCATAGTTGGTGGTTTTTTAAGATCATTCAGAATGAGTTAGTAAATGATTAATAAACTATTTAAACTAACATTTATAATTCAGGCATATATTAATAGTTAATTTGTATGTTAATAAATGCTTTATTAACTCAACTTCATCCAGTTTTGTGACCTAATCTAAAGTGAGGACTATTTATGCTTTATAAATCTCTTATAAATGACAATTAAAGGCTCAGTTAAATTCTAAACAGGAAAAAAGAACATAAACGTCTTTATTCATTTCTATTCATTTGAAGATACATAAATGAACTTTATCAAATAAAAAATAAATCTTTGCAACCTTATCTAAAATAAAATGAATGTACAGTTTAAACATTGCACCTTATTATATTGTTAAATTGATATATTGTTGTTGTTTTATCCAATTTTGTCATATTTTGTCACTCCTGTTATACGGCAATGTTTAAATTTACAGTCATTTTACTTTTTAGATAAGATTGCAAAGATTATTGTTCATTTGATACCAAGCCTTTAATTATCATTTATAAGGGATTTATAAAGCATAAATAGTCCGCACTTTAGATTAGGTCACAAAACTGCATGAAGTTGAGTTAATAAATCATTTATTAACATACATTGTAACCATTACTACATGCCTGAATAATAAAATATATAAATGTTAACTTCAATAGTTTATTAATCATTTACTAACTCATTATGAATAATCTTAAAAACCATCGACTACTCTTAAATACAAATGGTTTGTAAATAATGCAATACTTCATTTAGTAATGAAAAAACAACCAGTCACAAAGTATGAAAGTATTATTATTAAGCACATTATAAATGTGGTTATAAGTCAATAGTACAGTATTTGTAGCTGCAGTTATAAACTGCTTAATAACGTTTATTAATGTAGAGTTAATGCTTAACAAATAATGAATTATTCTAGATGCTAATGCTTAATAAATGAATTATAGTGTGCTATTATAAAGTGTTACCAGACTGTATTATATATATACAAGGTTTCCGCTGCATTCATTCATCCGTGGCGGGCCGCCACGCCAAAATTCATCCCGCCACGGCTACATTACAACTTCTCATTTAAAACATTTAGTCGTGTTTTTTAGTCGTGTCAAAACATATTAGAGGTAAACAGCGCAAATTTTTCTGTAACCGTAGTAGTGCTGTGCTCTATTTGTTCAAACCTTTAAGGTGACATGCTGACTGACTCTCTGACAGACTGACTGACAGGTGTGTGCGAGTCCAGCAAACACGGCGTAGCTTTCAGTTAAGATGAACACAGTTTCCATAAGTATACTTTATTGATAAAGGTCAATGGCTCTGCATACAATGACTTTATCTTGCTGGAGTTTATAGCCGTTTCACTTTACTTCAGGATGCGTTAATGTCGGAAAACGCACAAAAACTAAATCGCGCTTCAGCATCGCTTACTGGAGAGCGCACAAGAAGATCTGCACTTGAACATGTAAATTTGAGTGCGTGCAAGAAGTTTTGTGCACGAACAGAGGAAATCAGCGTGCAAGCAAAGAGATTCGCACGCTCGTTTTACATGAATGCTATCTCGACTTGTAATACTGCGTGTAATATTTGTCTTTGAAATAGTTGGCAGATCTGTGTAAAAAAAAGGCCTGCCGCCACAGCTGGAAAAAATCCTAGAGGAAACACTGTGTGTGTGTGTATATATATATATGTGTATATATATATATATATATATATATATATATATATATATATATATATATATATATATATATATATATATATGTATATGTATATATATATATATATATATATATATATGTATATTAGGGGTGAAACGGATCACTGTTGATCCGTGATCCGTACGGATCACAACTCAGGGTTCGGAACGCACATGACCCGCGGATTAATAATTTATTTTGAATTTGTCGGTTAATCCAACATTTATAACCATTGCAGAGAGATCGCCTCACGCGTCATTTAAATCACGTGCATAAAAGCATTTTGGCCTTCCTGTAAAATATGATGAGGACTGGAAAAGTTGTGGTGGGACCTACCCAGGGCTTAATTTGTGCCGGAACACTCCGGATCCGGCACCTCTGAAATCTGATCGGCACCTCATTTTACCAATCCCCCTCCTCACTCGTCCGCTGTTCACTTTCAGTTTCTTCCGCGACTCCCCAACCCTCTTCACTTTAGTCCGCGACACCCCTATGCCATCCACCGCACAATTAAATAACACATAAGTGCTGGGAGACCATTTTAAAGTTCAGATATAAACACTGATGTTTTTGGTAAAGGTCACCGTTTAATAAAAGATGACGCTAGTGAATTTTTGATGCTGGTGAAAGCAATTACATTGTGTAACCAACAGATGGCGACAAACAACCATCAAAATTATGTCACTGAATGTTCTAAAAAATAATAAACCTACAGTAAAACATGAAGTTTTATGTGTAAATTGTTGAATCATTAATTGAGGATAAATATGATCTGTTGTACAAGCATTTCTATATTTAGCATTATCAGCAACAGTAGCAGTTGTAACAACATCAATGAAACGGAGACGTGCAAAAGGTCCAAATAAAACAGACTTATGTCGAAACACCTCCAGCAGATCAAGCGAGAGCGCCTAACAGGAAGCGGACACAGGAGTGAACAAACAACAGACTGACAAACGCTTTCTAAAAACACTGAACATATAAAGGCGCGCGGTAATGCGCAACAGCTGAGGCTGATAGAAAACAGCTGAGTGAGATGAGTTGGTAACAAGACACGTGACAACCCAGCTGATGAATGTAAACACACACACACACACCACGTGGTGAAGAACCCAAACTAACACACTCACTTCCCACACACACACATGCAAGAAGAACAGATAGACGCACAACCGTGACACAGCAGTGATTCAGCATGTACATTTAATAATGTTAAAGAGGTTTAATATGTATTAATTAGATTATAAACCTTACCATTTTTTTTGGAGTGCAGTGAGTGCACTATTCTGTATTTCTTGATGGCTGTATTTAAATTTCTGTCATGTTGCGTCTGGTGCAAACAGCCCGATTGCTTATCACTGCAAATCTCATCACTTAGCTTGTTGTTAGGATACGCGGTTACAATGTAACCTGCTCACCTAATGTACATGTAAACATTCACCTCATGTGGAACTCTGAATCTGTGTCTCATTTCGGAGGCTGTTACCGTCCGCTAGAGGTCGCATTTCGATCGTGGACGTATGCTTTGAGAGTGTAGTACGCTTAAAATGTGTAGTCTTTTATCCACTCCTGGAAAAGTGTAAATGGTGGATTAACATTCAGCACATGATCACTAATAAGATGTGGCATTATTAATAACTTCAGGTGATTTCTAAAACTAAATCTGTCAGTGTTATTTTCATTCTCTCATCTTCAGCGCTTCACATTTCCGCGGTTGTAGCTTCTGTCATGTGAAGGCAGAAGGCATTGACTAAGTGAATGGCAGCTGATATTAACCAATCCATTCGCGTTCAGTTCTAGAGCAGTGGGCCAATAAGAATACCACAAAGGCGGGGCAAGAGTTGCGGGCTTTCTTTACTTCAGCAAGTTCACATAACAACTGCTTTAATCTGTTCCTGAGCGCAGCGTTTTGTGTCTTTAGGTGCAAAGATGCATTTTCATAAATGTCTCCTAAATCCGCACACGCGGTGAGGATTTTTCAGTAAAAACAGGTCGCACGGCAACAATTTATGCACTAGCACAAATGCTTCCAAATATATATTTTAGGTCGCATAAAATTTCGGGCGTATATGCCGAAACGATCGAGCCCTAGCATCTTTACTTATTATTTCCTCATAATAATAATAATAAAATAAGGAAGTTATCATTAATCACAATACAAATTACAGTGAACTCCAAACGAACTCTCGTCTCCTCCACCAGCTGTGGGAAAAAGCCATTATAACGACACAGATCACTCCGCCTATTCATGCCAGAGTCCCGTGGAAAAAAGTGATTGACAGGTGGTAATTTGTGTGTAACTTTATTTATGTATGGTTTGGTTATGGGTAAAGCAAAGACCATGTGGGTCAGGTAGTGAAAACTGTAGACTACAATTAATTAATTCGTTATGAATTAATTGATATTTAACAACAACCACCCCCACCCCCGCCTATGACGACGATGCCATCGTCCATCGCGATGTTTCACATTAGACATCGTACGACGCCAAATTGGTCAACATCGCCAAACCTTATTCACACAGACAGTTCATGCGCTCATAATTTACAATTTTACATCTATATTATATTATTTTAACTTAAGTTAAGCTAAGCTAAAGTTATGTCGAAGAAACATATTACTGTAAATCATTGCTATAAATTTGAGGTAAAAGAATAACTTTTTTCAACCTACACAAAAAAAAAAAAAGATTTTTGCTGCTTGTTCAAACTACTTATTTAAAACAAGATGAATCAATACAATTCTTGAGTTTTTTGGCACTACAACTTAATGGTTTCATGTTCAATCCACTTAAATTTGTAAAAACAATTAAGTTAATCAATTTGTGTTAGGACAACATGAACGAATTGTGTGGAACCCAGCATTTTTTTTACAATATATATTGACTAATGCTAATCACCCAAATAAACTAATTCAATAAAACGAATAAAACGAATCAGATGCTAAAATGGCATTATCGAGTAAAACAAAAGAACCAGAGTCCATTAGCCGCATACATGTGGAATTTTAAAGCAATTCATCATCATTTATGAAGGTTATGCTAACGTTGTACTGCAATAGTTCTTCTGTTGATGCCAATGGGGATTAATGACGTCAGAAGAGGTGATTCTTTGACCCTCGTACTGACCCCTGAGACACACATACTGCGCTTCAAGCAATTCAGGGCACATGTTCCTCTGCCCAATATAGAAACACTGTCAAATAATAAGCCTGAAACACTGGCTATATCTCTCCTTTATCTTCCTTCTCATCCTTCGCATTTCTCATTCATGCGACTCAAACGACTGCCAAGGTGTGCAAGTGTCTTTTTTTCTGGATCGTTCACTATATGCGTCTCTCTGCCCTAGATAGCTAGATCTCTCTCTCTCTAATATGTAATGAAATGTCAATTGTAGATACGCTGGGCCTAAAATTGCGCTCGAACGCCTTTAAAAATGCATAAATGTCATTGTGGAAAAATCAAAAAGAGTTGGCATTTATTTATAGAAATGCAATTTTAATAGACGCAGATTGACGTTTAATTATATTGCACGAGTAAATTTGAAATTTGACTCGAGTTGCGAGTGAATATGTTTCTCCGGCCCCTTTGAACTGCTAATATTTGTGATTTATTGTCTGATCGTACACTAATTCATCTTCATCTTCCGAGGCTGACGGGCACTACTGATGAGTCTGAGAAAATGCCTCGGTTGCCTTTAATAATTTATCAAAGGAATGCCTGTGGAAGTGTGCCGTGAGTGTGAATTGTAGTAAAAGCATCACTTGGATGCGATTATGAACTTGGAACAAATATCATGTTTAAGATGCTTTTATTTTATCCCACATGAAAAATAAATACTATAGTAATTGATAGTAAATTCTATCCGCTCATTAAGTCGAGATGTATGAAATACTGTTTTCAAGCCGCTACTCAGTTGAATTGAGAAAATATTTGTTTATGACCACTTTTTAGTCATATCACACATTAAAGTGAATTTTATATAAAATCATGGTGGACACAACAGTCTCTGGACTTGCTGCATCACAAAAAACAATATTTTAACACTTTATAAAAAAAATATCACTTTCTGGACATCGCATATTGGGCATGGATATATACAGTTGAAACCAGAAGTTTACATACACTGTATAAAAAGGCACTTAACCATTTAAAAAAGTCAGATGTTAATGTGACTCAACTTTTTCTCTTTTAGGTAAGTTAGGATTATCAAATTTGTTTCTGTTATGCTTAATAGCAGAATAATGAGAGAGAGATTTTTTGAGAAATTGTTATAACTTTTCTTGAAAATCAAGTTTACATACAATAAGTTTATTATGCCTCTGAAAAAGCTCAGATGATGGTGTCAAGGTTTTGGAAGTTTCTGACTGGCTAATTGACAACATTTGAGTTAATTGGAGGCACAACTGTAGAATAGTATTTAAGGAAAACCTCAAACACACTGCTTCCTTGTGTGACAACATGGGAAAATCAACAAGCCATAATCAACCAAAAAGCCAGATTACAATTTTCTAAATTACACTGGGAAAAAGACAAATTTTTGGACACATGTCCTGTGGTCTGATGGAACTAGGATTGAACTGTTTGGCCATAATGACCAGTGTTACATTTGGAGGACAAAGGTGAAAGCTTACAAGCCTAGGAACACCATCCCAACTGTGAAGTATGGAGGCGGCAGCATCATGTTGTGGGGCTGTTTTTGGTGCAGGAGGGACTGGTTCACTTCACAGATGGGATCATGAAGAAAGAACATTATGTAGAAAAACTGAAGCAACATTTAAGGCATCAGCCAGGAAATTAAAACTTGGCCACAAATGGGTCTTCCAAACAGACCTGATCCTAAGCATACTGCCAAATTAGTTAAAATGTGCAGAGTGAATGTTTTGGAGTGGCCATCACAAAGCCCTGGACTCAATCCTATAGAAAATTTGTGGGCAGAGTTGAAAAAGCTTGTGCGAGCAAGATAGCAAACAAATCTGACTTAGTTACACCAATTTTGTCAGGAGGAATGGGCCAAAATTCCTGCAAACTATTGTGAGAAGCTTGTGGAAGGATACCCAAAACATTTGACCAAAGTTATACAGTTTAAAAGCAAAGCTAAAAAAAAAACCAAGGAAATGTATGTAAACTTTTGACGGTCTAGAAATTACAAAAAAATTCTCAAAAAAAAATTCTCTAATTTTTCTGGCATTTAGCAAATGTAAATCATTAATGTAATCCTAACGGACCTAAAATAGTAAATGTTTAGTATGATTTACCGTCAGACATTTTTTAAAAAATGGTTATGTTCCTTTTTTTAGAGTGTATGTAAACTTCTGGTTTCAACTGTATATTCCAGGGGTCTCAAACTCAAATTGGCGGAAGGCCATTTCAGTGACTGACAGTTCTTAAGAGGGCCGTTTTAAGAAAAAACTGGAAACATAATTCATGATCATCATAATTGATGCATCTCAGGACAACAGACATGACTTTTATATATCAAGCATTACCTGTCACCAGCGATAATGCAAATCGTGTTGTTTATCGTGTCACACATGAGCTGCTGAAATATATCTGTGGTTGTTGTGTGTATGGCCAAGCGTTAGACACACACTCAGTCATTCTTCCACAGACTATATGCAGTCAAGACTCAAGCTTTTTGTTTCTTGTTGTTCATATTGAAGGGGTAGTTTAAATTGCTATGAAAATAACACATATAATAGGCATAATAATTATTATTCTGTCCTAAACAATTGTATTGTCCCAATAGCGCAAGAACAGCAAGCAGTTTGGGTAGCTTAAATGACTTTACTGGCAATTATTCTTCTAAATATCGTTCTTTTTTGTTTGTAAAACTACAACAAAGAGGGGAAAAGTATGTACATATTCACATTTACTTGAACAAGTTCAATTCAACTAGCAGTACAATTTTAGTAATGTACATAGTTTTTATGCAAATCTTAATACGCATATGAGGAAAATCTATTAAATGAGAACATTTGAATCGAATATTAGTAAACTTATCATATTTGTTACACCACCAGCCAAACGTGTAAGCCATGAAGAAGTGTTTGTCCAACAGAATACAGGTGGAATAAAATTGATAATAATCAAACGATCCTTGAATATTTACAAAAATAGAGCTTTAGTAAAAATAGAGCACTTACGGACATATATTTTAATGTTTAAATCAGCCAATGAAATAAAACGCATGTGTGTTACTCTCGACCGTACGCTGAGAGAAAATGAAAGTAAAACTAATCTGAATGCAGTACTTTAAATGTCGACTAGGTGGCGGGTCAAAACCACAAGTGGCTAGACGCAACTGCACAACAATGATAGTGGTTTAAAATATATATGTTTTGGCCGAATCTCGTTATATTTTTGACGTCAGTTGCGGGTCGGAGGGAGGAGGAGGGCTGGCTGTAAATGGCCCGCGGGCTGGCAGTTTGAGACCCTTGATATATTGCGATCGTGATTTTCGAAATTATTATGTCACGTTGTAAACGCTTATTATTATCATTTGTTGAGTCTCAGTTTGATAGAGCGATTGGACACGGAAGCCGCTTCGTGTGATGTCACACTTAAGCGTATAGTGTTTTGGAACTATACTATTCTAAAGTACTTGAATGTTTCTCTTGTTGTGATTCTATAGTTGCTATGGTAACACAACAACTTTCATAATATAAATCAATTACCCTATACTGCAGTTTTCTACAAGAGTATGTTATACGGCAATACCCCACAGTTTACTATAGTAAAAACAAAGTATACACTGGTAATTTTACAGTTGATCAGTTCACTATAGTTAATACTACAATATGCTGCAGCATTCATTAAAGATGCAGTAGGTAATCTGCTAAAATGCTTACCGTTAACATAAGCCAAAAAAAGCCAAAAAGCCACAAAGCCAAAAAGCCACGCCTCCTGAAATCACAAATGCGCGCACCTTAAAAATGACAGTAGACAGCCCACTACTAGATCATGTCATTCGCCAGTTAGAAAACTTTATAGTACTTTATAATACTACAATTCCGAACGAATAACTGTATTCTATCTAGCACGTGGTCAGTTGTGTAGCAAGCAAAACTTGTCATAATGTGCAATATTTTATGCGTGCAAGAATCACTGGTCTCACTCTCTCACACACTTTGTCCTAAAGCGACTACTGTATGCTTAGTGGTTGGCCGGCAGGGTGCAGGAATTACACTTATTACTAAGCCATACTTACATGCTATTTCATACCGATGTTAAGAGTAGCATGGTAAACAATATAGGGAGCGCGTCACAGGTTGTCATTGTTCAATTATCAACCAATGAGAATGTAAAACCAACTTCACCTCAGTAAAGCAGTTTAGGCGGAATAGCGCTATTTACTGATGTTTTTTTGTTAAGCTAAATAAAAATCTACATTATCGATGCTGTAAAAGGTCTCTTATGAAACTGAAAATAGTCACATCAATCATTCGCCAGAAGATTTCAGTGGCTGAACAACACTTCTGTGCATATAACCCATTTGTAACAACAAAATCTACATCAGCTCTGCGTGAATAAAATAGTACCTGTCTAAAAGAAATACTTCAGCCATGGTGTCCTTCCTCCAGCGCGCAAAAGTAACTCCAATTAGGATTCAGGATTTTAAAAAGTTGGTCACTTGTGTACACGTGACCATGGTGTGTGTGAACGTGCATCGGTGGATCTGCGTGAACAGAGGTGCACAAATGTACAAATCTACATTTGTTGACAGACAGTTTGAGCTACTTATCAGAATTACTGTATGTGATTTATCGGCCCGACAATATTTAATTAGATGAACATTTTTTAGTCTTATGCCTTAATCAGAATATAAAAATATATAAGATATAAATATAATTTAGATCATTTACTTTAATCAGGGAATGTGAAGAGACTTTCAACCAGCTCAACAAAAAATGTTTCTGAAGACAATCACCTACTGCACCTTTACCTAAGAATTAAATACTATAATAATATAGTATTATATAGTATTATTACTATAGTAAATACTATAATATACACAGTTAAATACACTTTATTTTTTGTATGTTTCACAAGTACTATAGTATCTTTTTAATCTGTACATGCAACATTAAACTATATTTTTTGGCACTTTACACTTTTTTTGGCACAGTGTAGATTTTAAAATGACTTATGAAAACGTTCATGTAATTAAATAAATGTTTTTCTTTCATTTCAGAATTAATGTAATTTTTATTGTTAGAAAATTTAAAAGAATTGAAATTGTGGTTATATCATGTTATTAGAACAGTGTTTTTATAAAATAACCAACAAAACCACATATTTTGTGGGGGAAAAATTAGAAAACTGCTATGATTGTAGAACAAAGATTACTTTCTGAAGGTTAATGCAGTCAATAATGAGAAGGAAGCCCATTTTACTAATAAAATCTGCTTAAAAACTGCATTTTTACTCCTGTTAATGTGTGAAACTTGGGAATAACTTAGGAAATTGTAGTTCTTTTGCCTAATTTTGATCATGGTACTGTTGTATTACTACAATTTTACCATGGTATTTTTCTGTGAGAGGTTAGGAAAAGCATCCAGTGTGTCTTGTTTATGTCCGTTGTTATAGTATGTGGGGGAAATGAGCAAATCCAAACACGGATACAGCACTTCCCTTTAACTGAATTGCACAGGATACAGGAAGTCATCTGATGAGGTCATATCCTGTCACTGATGTAACCTCAGGTGTTGTATATTTCCAATAGGAAAACTGTAAGCGGAAGGATAAAACCAGGGTTTCTCTGTGTGAGGTCGCAATTTGTGAGAATTGTATTGTTAGTGAAGTCACAGGTTGCTACTTATAATTCAGAGCTGCTATCTAGCTAATTTTAGCTAACTACACTACAAGATGCTAAAAGCAGCTACAAATATATTTAGAAGACATTATTTTACATTTGAATGAATCATCCTTAGCAATTTCTAAATATCTTCATAGCTGCGGTTAGCATCTTGTAGGGTGGGGAGTTAAATTTTAGCTTGTAACTTAGCTAGCTGTAGTTTCAACTAGGCTTGCCACGATAGACGGTGTTGACGGTGTTACCGGTTTTAAGTCGCAACACCGGTGACATCACTTTTCCACCGTGACACCGTGCCCACATTCCTTTTTTTTATTCAATTTTTATTTGAATTAAATGGAAAATATAATTCCAAATAATTTACTTAAGACGAGAGCATGCAGTAGGCTGTAGTTAAAATCTGAACATAGCTTCAATGCTTAATATTTCCTTTATCATGTGAGAAGAACGAGATGAGTCGAATTTACAGAAAGAGAATGGCGGACGATTTAGTGCCAAAACGCAAAGCAAAAGCGCCTCATTTAAAAAATCCCGCGACCATCATCTCACAGTGTTTAGTAATAAATAATCTTATTTTTTATTAAACTGAAAGTGATTGCCGCGCCACTGACAAGCCAACTGCAGAGAAACAAAGAAACCTCGCGGCAACCGCAATGAATACTTTTTCCGAAGTTCATCTGTTCTTTTGTGCACTTGATTATTATGAGTTTAATGTTAAAAGAATCAATAATGAAAAGGCCGACAAGAGTGTATCCTGTGTGTGTGTGTGTGCGTCTTCATCCCTCCAAAACCGAAAGTTGCGTTTGTCTGTCTGGCAATAGCCTATTTCGGCTTTTAATCGAATGAAAAGTTAATTTAGATGAGCCAATATTAAAAACTTGCAGTAAAGTAAATGTGACGTGCGGCCACACATCGAAACTGAGGTTTGATCTCATCTCTCTCTCTCTCTCTCTTTCATCCATGATAGACGCCACACAAGTCAAGTCGCCGCCTAATAATTATATGAATTATAATAAAATGAAAACCAAAATCAACAATTCATTGCATTTTTCGTTTGATAAAAAATATACGAAAACGAAAAAAATCAAAGGGTGGCAAGTTTGTATTCATGTGTTTTAATATTAATGAAAATATGCTTAGCCTATTTATGCTCAACGGTTATTATAGGCTACGCTGCCAATAGGCTAGCCATTCAAAAAATTATATTTTAGAGTGTACTGAGTTATAATGTATATTTTACAATAAAAACTAAATGTAGCATGTGTCGCTGTCATTTAAAACACGCAATTCATAACACACCAGAGCTGTAGGCCTATAGTCTGTCTATGCAGTGTGTAAACGTACAGGGAGGTGTTGGCCGAAAGTCATAGCTACTGCGCACCACGTTATTGAACTCCAATATCTCTGAGGGAGATTGTTACCCGATAGCCAATATTGACTTGAGAGATTTTAAAAATAAAAGACATTTTAAAAAAGGAACAACACGCAAATCAAAAAATAAAACTGGTCCTGTGGAGCACTTGTCATCTTGCTCGGTGACCGCACAGTGATGTTCAGCTCAGACGAGGCACTTTTATTTATGTTATTTTTGTTCCATTACTTAAAATTTCTTAATTTTTTTTATTTATAGTTTATATATAAATTGAGTGCTAGCTTGTTTAGCTGTGATCATTATGCAAGGATCATATTTCATATTCGGTTTATTCTTCAGTAACCTATATTCGTTATTAATGTATTTTATAAACGGATTGTTTATAAGGACTAAGCTATTAATATATAATACATTAGGCTAATTAATACATAAAGACATTGAAGTCAGGTAGGACAACAAAAGACAACCAAAGTAGGTTCCCCCTGTTGGCAAAGGTGACCAAAAAGTATCAAGCTGCGCATCCGAGAGAGTGTTCAACACGATGGGGAACATAGTGAGCCCTACAAGATCCCATCAGAGATGGTCAACTTGTTGGGTTTCCTGGGAAAGACCATGTAGACTGCACTGTTAATAAAAAAAATGCAGTATTTTCTTTTTTTTTTTTTTAAAGACTGCCGACCTGTCATTTTTGTAGCCTGATGTCATTTGGAAGTTTTTTTTTATATTTGTTTCTTGTTCATTCGTTTAATCTTATTTAAACTTTGTGCTATTTAATTACTTATATTTCTATTTTATTTTCTTATTCGTTTTAAAAACATTCTAACATAAGTAATAAACGTTCTATGGTTGTTATTTGTTTGGTTCTAATTTCCAGTTTTTTTCAGCCTGTAGCATTGATGTTGTTTTTTTCGTTGTGTTAATAAAAGTTCTGTGTTTAATAACAGTGATTTTTTTGTAGTTTGACGCCGAATTGCCAATTCCCGAAAAACTGAAAGTGAAAGTATAATACGCACGCATTTATAAGATATTTAAAAGCAGAAAAAAAGAGGAAAAGAGGAAACGCCCACCCCCACGGTGATACCGGTATTACCGGTGTTGTCACATGTCGATTAACCGGTGGGGAAATTTCCTCATCGTCACAACCCTAGTTTCAACAATGTAAATTAAACTACTGTTTTAAAGTTAAATTGTAAATAATTTAGCAAACTGCTATCAAAAGAATCTAAAGATATTTAGAAATGTTGGGTAGCTAGCTAGCTTAGCAAGTTTTTAAAGTTATTCTACATTAGAAAGTGTTAATAAATTAGCTTTATAAAAGCTTTAAAAAGACTTTTTTCTAGATATCACCAAAGATATTTGAGCTACTTTAGGATTAGTCTGTAGCCTAGCTAGTTAGTTTGTAGCAACAAAATAAAATGTTACAATTTTAAAATATTTGTTAATTACAATTTGCTACCCACATGAAAAAATACTGTTGTAATTTATATTAAATACTACATGGTTTTTGAACCATAGTATAGTCCTTCAATTAATATTTGGTAACACAACAACAATAGTAATATAAGCAAATGACCAAATACCATAGTTTTGTACAACTATAAGATGTATTCTATTACAGTAAACCAGAATTTACAGTAGTAAAATACTAAATTATACTACAGTATTTATTAGAGTTTATCAGTTCACTGTCGTTAATACTACAGTTTGCCTCAGCATTCATTAACAAAGAGTTGCAAATATATATACATTGCAGTACAATACACTTTACTATAATATGGTTTAAAAAAACGGTAGTATTTACTATGAATGATGACTACAGTATTTTTTCATGTGAGTAGCCAAAGTAAGTAGTAACTAAATATATTTATTATTATTATTAGATAGTTTATGACTAGTTTAGCAAACTAAGATTGGTCTCAAATCATTTTGCTTTACAAAGTAATCAAAATTCACAATGTTGCTTCACATAAGTAGTTATTTAACAAAAATATCTATTATTGTTGGTCACGATTGCATCACATTTTGAGGCAGTTTCGTGGTCTGTGGGAGGAAGTCTGTTTCTAATCACAAACCACAAAATTACAGCGTACATTTATAAGAGATTGATACATAAGCCAGGCTTGTAAATCCGGGTTTTGCGCTAACCTCAAGATAACCTGCCAATGTTTTCAAAAAAGTCAAATATCGTGCTATTAATCGCCTGGCTGATACACCAATCACTATAGCAACCCCTCAGAAAAATGTTTTGTTTACTTCTTTGTGATTTATAAACAGGCTTTTCTAGCTGATCGAAATAAGACAATACAAAATGTTTTCCAGACGCAACATAAATGTGTGTGTGTGTGTGTGTGTGTGTTAAAGGAAAGCATTCCTTCCACGACCCCACCAGACATGAAAAACATGAGCAGGGAAACTAACTTGTCACGTCTTCATTACTTTTAATTGTTTTTCTTCTTGATGGGCTGTACGTGTCATGATTTAACAGGTCAATAATCAAAACCAGCAGGCTCAATTACCACATAGAAATCTACAAGCTGTTTTATTCTGGGTTTTTGCATTCCAGCTGGACTGTGTTTAGATGTGTGTGTGTGTGTGTGTGTGTGTGTGTGTGTGTCTGTGTGTGTGTGCGTGTGTGTGTGAGAGAATCTTTTATTTGGATGCGTTTGCTGGGCTCCACCTCGTCTTGCCAATGTTTTGACCTAAATCTTTGGCCTCTGTCGGCTCTGATGAAGTCATGGAGTTACACCCCGTCTTTACACACATGCTTTGGCTCTTTTTCGCGGCATATCGAATTGTTTGTGCTAAATTGTTTTCGCAAGTTTCCGAGAAACTTCATTTCAAATTGTCTTCTATTTTTTTGCAAACCCAGAAATTCACTTTTTTTTTGATATTCAGAAACATGAAGAAATGTAGGCCACCTACATCCCCAAAAAGCTAGAAAGCTGGAATGTTTTAGCGTCCTACAACAACGTTAACCCATCAGGTTTTCATTGTGTATCATGTGTTTTAGGCTGTATAGTTGACAGAGAGTATGTTTAAATAGACACCAATAATCCTTTAATATGATTAAGACACTATTCTGATTAAGATTCTACTATGTAAACAGCGATTTTTTTTTGATTCATTTAATCCGATTAAGGTCATAATCGAATTAAACAGAAATCAAATTAAAGCATGTGGAGTATGCCCATTTTAGTCTCATTATTGAAGTGCAGTACCGACATGTAAACACCGCAATCAAACTATTACCGTTGTGTAGGATTTTTGCTACATTTTGCAACAGGATAGTCTTATACACACAAGGCTGTCTGACACTATTCTCTGCACCTACCAATAGGGCTGTGCGATAACACGATATTTGATCTTGATGATCAAAATTACTGCACGATCCACTTTTTCAGAAAAATCGTTATATCGCCATATAGGGCTTAAAAACATAAAACAAATCCATTAGGTTCACTCCGAGCAGAATTTATATTTTTCCGTTTCTGTTCTGGCGTTCAGTATTAAACAAAACATTCCGAAAATGGTTTTCTAGAAAAAAATACCGGTTAATAATGTTATTTTATTATTTTTATTGATTTCTCAATGGTGCAACTAAAAATTCTAATCGAGGGGTAAAATTAAATGAATTTTCGATAAGTATTGTTAATAAAATATTTATAATATGAACTTGCTTTTGGTTTTATCTATACAGGCTCTGCGCTCTTACGCGCGCTCCCGCTCACCAGCAATAGTTGATTGACAGACGCCGCTTAAAGGCGATACACACAGCCAGCCCCGTCTACTTAATCCAGCGGCAAGTGCTGAAACACGCCTTCCTTTTTAAAAATTTCTTTTATTTTTTAAATCTCTTAAATTAGGCTAACATAATCTCCCTCTGAGATATTAGTTCAATAGCGTTATGTGCAGTAGGCTATTGACCAACACCCCCTGTATACAGTTTACACACATGTGTTATGAATTGCATGTTTTAAATGACAGTGAGGCATGCTATATTTAGTTTTTATTGTAAAATATACATTATAACCCAGTACACAGTAAAATTATATTTTTTAAAGGCCTATTGGCAGCGTATAGCCGTTAAGCTTAATTAGTCCAAGCATGTTATTTTATTAATATTAAAACAAATTACAAACTAGCCACCTTTTGATTTTTTTTCGTTTCCGTATATTTTTATCAAACGAAAAATGCAATTAATTGTGTCAGTGGTGCGGCATTGCTAAATCACTTTTGCTTTAATCAGAGAATAAGATTATATAGCCTATTTTAGTTATTTAGCGTAATATATAGTTATTTAGTTTAATTATGTAATTTATAAATAAATAACTTATTTAGTGCTTTTTGGATTTAGGCATAGGCCGAGTATTAATTTTACTTGTACATACAAAAGATTATGCGGTTTAGTTTTTTTGATGGCACTTTATTGCATGTTGAATACAGTTACAAGGATTTTTATTAAACAAGTGCATACCACAAGATATTTTTGTTGGTTTAAATATATAAAAAGTATCATTCTCATTTTCTTGCCTTATTTATCTTTAATATAAATATAAAATTGTATACATTCATTGCAATGCGTGGTCCACCTAAGAAAAAAAGGCGCACCAAGGCAAAACATTAGTCTAGAGCCCCAATTTTAAGAACGGAAAGATCTGCACTGCGCCAAAGCGCATGGTCTAACAGGGTTGAGCTTAATCTTTTAATCAGTTATAGATGTGCTTTGAGAATAAACCAATCAGAGTCTCATATCCCATTCCTTTTAAGAGTCAGTTGCGTCGCTCCATTTGCTATTTACATGGCGGACTTTGTAAGTGAAAAAACTGAACGCTTCACTAGCGAGAAAACCGTTAAACAGAACATCTGCATCGCGAGAATGAGAGAATGAGCCTCCTCATTTTTTACTTTCACTTTCACTCTTGTGGATAAGGAAAGGTGTTGTACGCACATGGATCCATTAGCCTATACATAATTATTGTTGTTTGTTAAGCGCAAAGAGTTGTTTCAAAACTATTTCTAAATTTAGTTCTAATTTCCAGCAAATGAATAAATGAACAATAATAATGAAGTGTTGTCCAAAAACTGAGTTATTTCCAAACACACATGCTATACCCCATATTGTCTAAAATCTGACAGGTGGGCGAATCTAAGCGTGTTTTTAATAAAACAAATATAAATATGCATATAGTAAATAATACTGCTAATAATAATAATAATAGTAACAACAACATTATAAAAAAGCTAATTGTCATGAATAAACTGAAAAAGCGTCGAGCTGAAACTAGCAAACAACAAATGCCTTGCGCCGCATTGCGACGGGTGTAGGGGTGCCGGTTATCAAATCAAATCAAAAAGTAGGCTACATGACGTTTAATTATGGGTTGCAGGTTAATAAGACCAAACATTGGTTGTGCAAACTTGACGTACTTTCTCTAAAATTTTAAAGTGTTTCGATATATTATCTTTTTATAGACTGGCATAAATACGCATCACGGCCAGACATTTATAGTTTATATAAAAACGAGGGCTTAGCCTACCTCATGCAGATGCATATTCGGTTATTTTTTCAGTAGCCTTGTAAACAATGTATTTTAATAATGCATTGTTTATAAGGACTAAGCTATTAATTACTGTAATTCTCCGAATGGAAAATGCTTGGGTGGTTTGATAATATATCATATCATTCAAAACTTAAGGCTATCTATCATGTTTATGAGCTGCCCCTCATCCTTCAATATACAGATCAATTTATCAGATGATTTGTCATAAGAGAAATATTAACAAAAGGATTTTCTTTATGGAGACCCATCTAAAAACAATCGACAATCAATAATTCATTTTGTATAAATTCAAGTTTTAATAGCAAAAACTTAAACCAAAACATACTTTTGTACATGAAAGAGCAGGTTCTCGGTAACCTTTAAGACAAGGTTGCATCAGAAACGACTCTCGCTGATGACATCTACTTCGCGGGCATTTCACGTTGTATGCTGCACAGTCGCATTTGTACACATGATTTAAATGAATGCTTTGTGTCTCCCAAATTCATATAATAAAGAGAACAATAAAATAACGTTATTAACCGGCTAACTGTAAACGTTTCTGTTCAGAACGATTAAAGTTGATATTGTTTTTTTTTTTTCTGCTCCTGCAAATGTTATTCATTTCCGTTCCTTGAACCGGTTCAGAGCCCTGATTAAATATTCTTAAACATACATGGTAAGATTATATTTTTATATGGACACATTAGTTAGGTTGTATTGTACCTTTGTAATTTGCAAAATAGTCCTTAAAAACCAACTTGAAAAAGAATCGGGATAAAAACCGTGAATCGTGATTTCCCCAGAAAAAATCGTGATATGATATTTTTTCAATATCGCCCACCCCTACCTACCGAGTCAGTGAAGGACCACAGACACTTGCATCGTGAAATGCTGAGGTTTTTTCCCATACGGCATGCGGTATCAAATTCCATTAAAACAACTCTCCTCCAGCAGTTCATACTCGCATCCAATTTTTGTCATGGGGGCATGCATGAAATGTTCCTGAATGAAAGTGAAAGCGCCGGACTGCAGTTAAAGTCGACAAAAAACGGTTAAAAATGAAACACCCGAATTTACATGAAACTCCGGAGGAAATGTGGATAGCGTGGTGACGCGATGATGTTAATTGAAGTATGTTCTGTAACATGTAAAACAGGATCATGAAAGAAACATTCAAAAAGCTTATCATGTAAACACCTTAATCATATAATTGTCTTATTCAGATTAAGGCAAATAAATCGATTACTGATGTTCATGTAGTCAGAGATGCCAATCTGGATGTTGAGCATTTTCTTTCTAAAAACACGGCCTAAATCTTCAGTACAACCAAAGTCCCTTTCACAGGCAAATCACAGGCAAATCGGTGCTTGTTCACGTAAGTAACAATCACATAACGTGAACTATCAAAGACATGATTTGACAGAATTGCAGATGAGTTGCTGACACCTGTAAGATATTTGGCATGCTAAATATCTGGATATTCAAAACAATGCTATGTGAAATGTGTTCTGATTGAAAATAACATTGGCGATTACCTACAGCCAACATGAGAGCAGCATCCAGGCCAGCGAGCCAAGTTTAGGGAGGAGTTACGAAGGTATAGATCACAATGCTAACAAGCATGGCTTCAGTTGAGAAAGGGCTTCTTTTCGGTCTATTTGGACCTATATGAAATGGAGAAAAAACTAATGGAAATGAGCGCAAATGCTTCTTATTGGCTACTATTTTTAATAATTATCCCTGTCTCTTGCACGCGTGGCCCTACATTGTTTCCATGTCACTTCTCGTGTTTGTTTGGTTATGAGACGTAGTTTGCAGACAGAGACAAAGTTGTCGACGAGTCATGCAGTGTGAAACTCCCTGTTGCTGATCCATCTTGCAGTGTAAAAACAGCAACTAAAACTAAATCTGCCAGTGTTGTTTTCATTCTCTCGGGTCCAGACCTTTTTCGTTTTCGCGGCTGTAGCTCCCTGTCATTGGAACTGAGTGATTAACAGCTGATATTAACCAACCCATTCGCGTTGTGTTCTAGCGCAGTGGGCCAATAAGAAGAGCTTGAAGGCGGGGCAAGCATTGCGGGCTTTGTTTACTGCAGCTTGACATGTCAACTGTTTTAAACCATTCCTGAGCGCTGGTGTTTTTAGGTGCAAATATGCTTAATGCGTGAATGCCTCCTAAATCTGCGCATGTGGTGAACATTTTGCTGTGAAAACTGGTCACACAACATCAATTTTATGTACTCGCACAAATGCTCCCAAATATATTTTGAGGCCGCATAGATAAAATTTTGGGCACATATGCGATCAAAACGGTCGCAATTTTGAGCCCTGGACATGTCTTGTGTATTCTATATTTCAATTTTCATTTGTTCCTTGTGCTATTGATTTGCTGAATTTTAATGGGAAGAGGTAGCTGTTTTTAGTACTATTAATGTTTTTTAAATCTTAAGTGTGTGGTACGATAAATATATATGAGCAATTCCATGCAAATGCCAACCTTGCCATGAAGAAAATTAAGTTTTCACCAAAATATGGAAACCGTTTCAGGTTTTTTTGGGTAAGCAAGTATTTTACAGTACTTTAACAATACTCATAAATGTATCTGTCAATGTTTCAAACTATTATATTTAACTTTACCAAAATCACACAAGTGGCAATTTCACAGCTGTCACATCGATAACAGAGAGACGTCACATCCATAACGACACTTTTTCCTCATACATGCAAAAATGTCAAATAAAATAAAATCAATCATTTTTGTTCTATAGTGAGCCGACTCATATCTGTTTGATTAGCATTGTTTCTTTCGGGTTGTGCAGTTTAATTGACAGAATTTCTGCAAAGTATGTCGTATACTGTAAACTCACAGACTTTTTTTGTCACATCCATAACGCATGTTTATTATCCTCATTTAAAGTTTAAAAAATGTTTACAGATTGATATTTTTCTGCTTCCACAACTCTGTGGTCTGTTGTTTGGAAAATATAAACAGATGTTTCAATATAATGTTAGCATATACTTTCTATGTGAATTTAGAGTTTTTACTGCAAATGTCACATTCATAACGCTGGAATTGCTCATATATATACAGTACTGTATATATATATATATATATATGTGTGTGTGTGTGTTGTAAATCTATTATACAGCAGAACAAAAGTTTAACAGTAACAGTATAGTCTTTGGTACAGCTCATTGGCTCAATGATGTGAAAGTGATCGTAGTTAACCAGACTCTTTGTATTCAACAGGATAATGCCGTCAGAAGCAGAGTCGCGTCTGGATTGAATGTCTAGAAAGTTCCTACATCTGCGCCAAGTCAACATTAGGAGTTTCTACAGTGATATAAGGTAATTACTGTAGTATTAGGGACTTAAGAGTTAGGGATGCACCGATACCATTTTTTTGAAACCGATCCGATCTCGATACTAAAATTCTGAGTATCGACCGATCCCGATCCGATCCCGATACTGCGCCTTTTTTTTTGTTGATGTTGTTTTTTTTTAACCTAATACAGTTTCTATAGTTCTGGTGCTCAAATAATATATCTTCTTTAGAAAAAAATAACAGACCTTTGGCCTAAATTTATATGACAGACGACACAACTAAAAACATAATGCTTGCTATTAGGCATGCTCATTTCAGTTTATTTTACCAGCCGACAACCGCAGCTCTTAGCATGCTCATTTCGGTTTATTTTACCAGCCGAAAATCGCAGCTCGTTAACCGAATATTAACCGTTAACAGATAAATATTAAAATATTTTTTAATAAAAAAAAAACAAAATTGAGGTTTCTATTTTTGACACATTAAATATTTTAAAATACTGATTTCTTTGATCATGCGAACAGCTGCATAGAGAACATAACAGAACATCTTCACGCATACACCTGCAGCGCTTCCAGCAAAGAAAAAAAGAATAAACTAAATTAAAATAATAAAATAACAGGCCTGCCCTAGATATTTTTTACTTAAATGACAAATTACAAAACGAAAACACTAACTGAATCATTTTTATGAAACGGCATTTGCTTATTTTTCCAATCATGTTTTTTTCGTCCGTCAAATAAAAATATCAGGCGATATCGATCGCTCCACTGAAAATATGCATTTGACTAATGCTTCGTTGTTATTATGTCACAAAGCCCCTTTTAACATTTATAATAGAAGTCATTAGTTTAAAGATTATGTCATAATGACTTATTTCCTTCGTCTCACTCGCAATCAGCATCAGCGCTGCTTTGTGTCAACACGTCTGTCAAACTGCGACTAGAAATATTCTTCTTTAATTTTGCTTCTTTGACAAAATACGTCTGTAGGCACGTGTTACCATGCCGCAAGTTAACAAATATTTGTTGCACATCAGGGGCCGATCACAGCGAACGCGCTTTTCCGTAGCAAAAATGCGAGGCGCACGCCACCACACTGCCTTTTATGTTGACAAGAAAAAAGAAGCGCGGTGCTCTTTTTTATGTCAGGAAACGACTGAATCAGCTGGTCTGTTGTGCGCGAATGTTGCTGTCCATGTTGTAATAATTATAACATTGTGATACTGCAGGCACTTAAACAGAAACCCTGCTCTGCTTTCAGTTGATTGAAGAATGAAAAAAAGGCGACTGAAGTAACGCACTATTCCGCTCAGGCGCAACAGCATAACGTGAGGCGCGCAGGGCGCATAAGCAGCGCAAAACCATTAAAAAATGCACTTCTCAACGCAAAAAAAGTGCTTTCAGTGATCAGCCCATTAATCGGTTACAAACGCACCATTTCAGTTAATGGTTAATCAGTTATTTTGAGCATCCCTGCTTGCTATAAACTATGGGCTACATTATTTGAGCATTCATTATGACATTGATCTGATCTATTGGGGTTTAGCTTATGTTTCCTTTTTTAAAATTAGGATTCTTCTTTGAAATCTGTACTAGGCTACCCCTATTAAACCTAGTCGTTGGTAAAATAACCTGCCTTTTAGCAAAGCCTGATATTTTCCTGCAGGTTTGAAGCACACTAAACTAAACTGTCTGGGGCCAGTTATACTTAGGCTAATAAACATTCCCTCGCCTAAACTCGCCGCGGTTGAGACGGAGAAACGGAGAAAGCATGTCTAAAAAATATTTTTTTGTCTGAAAATTATCTTTTTGACACAAATTTCGTTTGGTATAATTTGTTGGTTATTTAATGTATTTTTTGTTAGTCAGATATCCACAAAGTAAATAAGAATATTTGAGGTAAAGTTAAAAACAAGGTCCGCTTATGCTTCAGTGCACAAACTGACAAACAGGTCTGTTAAATAAAATATTACTATAAATAAAATGACAGTACAATGACAGAGTAGCCTATATTAGGCTAAATAATTTTCTGTTAATGACAATTCATATGCGCCCATCAGTTTCACTTTTAATTATTCACTCAACTACATTGACCACAATGAGTCGGGCTTTACAAGCAGCACTTGACGTATTCACCTCGAAAGAATAAATTCAGTCGGAAGAATAGAGTACAGAAACTCTTTATGTGAATAATTTTACGGAGCGGCGCATGACGCTTCTGCGCAGACGGTGCGCTTGATGAAGCGCTTGATGCGCGCAGCCCTCCGGTATCTGCAGACACTTTCAAAACATCAGCACAAAGGGAAGAAATCAGTGCGTTGAGGATCTGTACAATGTATTATTGAGCCTTTTCTAATTTAAACTTTCAGCTATAGGCCTACTTTGTGTGTGAAGAGCAGGTAATAGGTCTAACCCTCTTTTCTGATTGCGATCTGCTGGTCTAACAGACACAGCGTAGCAAGATTCAAAAACAGCAATAAACTCCATGTTACGGGTCAAAATTAACCCATTTAATGCAAAACTAAAGGTATTTCCCCACTGATTATTAAAACTAACAGGAACAATTAGTCTGGGAGAGTTTTTCGTGTTGTCATGAACGCGACATACAGTTTGAAAAGTGAATGAAAGGAGACTGAATGACAGGTGCAGCTGCGGAAAGCGCTGAAGTGAACATGAATTCAACCACGTGAATATTCATCTGTACTTCACATTAAACTATAAAATGGCTTCAGAACATTTGGGATATAGTAGGCCTACATGACAACTTTCTAGTGTCTTACAATAGGCTACCTTCGTGGCTTTTGTTGGCTTATAAATTACACAATATAGCGCACGCGCAAGATCGGATTTGGATCGGCACCAGCTGGCCGATACCCGATCCAGCAAAAATATGCGATATCGAACCGATATCCGATCCAAGTATCGGAATCGGTGCATCCCTATTAAGAGTCCTAACATGGATTTTCCTGAAAAGAGCAGGAATGTTGATGACTTCTGGAGACACCTAAAGGAAATGACCCTTTTCCTTCATTTGAGGGTGTTGGAGAAGCCAAAAGCCTCCACTCATTTCTTCCAACACCTCATAAAACATGTGTGTGTGTAAGTGTGTGTGTGCTTATGTGTTTTTGTGGGTGTGTATGTACTTACTTACCATTTTTGGGGTACAAATGTGTTCCCAAAGAGAGCAAAAACTTTCAAATTCTACAAAAACCTCCCTTTGTGCACTTCCTCTATTGTAAAACAAAATGTTTTGGAAATTGTACCAATTCCCAAAAATGAAGGTTTGGTTTATATTTAGAGTTAGGGGTAGGTGTAGGTTATAAAATGTATAAAAACAATAGAAGTCTATGTATAATGTCCTGATTTAGATTGCTAAGTGTGTGTGTGTGTGTGTGTGTGTGTGTGTGTGTGTGTGTGTGTGTGTGTGTGTGTGTGTGTGTGTGTGTGTGTGTGTGTGTGAGAGAGACCTGAAATGATTCACAGCTCCATAGAAACTCAACTCTGGGCTTCCTGCTGCACATATGGAGACGGTGAGGTTGCCTGTGATCTCATATCAAAAACACTGGTAAGACTGTGAAGTTCAAGCGGTTCTCTGGAGGACACATTCATCTCAGGAGTTTGTTGAAGCTAAAGTTCACCCCTCACCCTCGTGACGCTCCACACCTGTGACTGACTTCCTGCTGTTCAACATACTGAAAGAATTTCTGAAGAACACCGGTGTTTGTGCTGCTCTACTTCTAATGCCATAAAAGTGAGATCCAGTGCTGGTTGGTGTTCTTGACGTCTGTTGTGGATAATCTCAAAATTCATACACACTAAAAAAGTTTGAAAGAATACAATTTTACAAAGAGACAGCGAGTTATTGGCCTTATTTTTCATGTACGAGTGGGCACTGCCATTGGAACCTTTTTGGCTCGAGACTTCCGATTTCATTTTCTTCCATTGATTTTTAGATGTTAAAAACAGCTCGTTATGCTGCTTGATGTCGCAAACTGACATTTTCTTATTATATTATTCTCCTTTTTATGTATAGTCATGAACACATTTGTTTGTAGAGTGAGTAGTTCGACCATTTTCTGCCGTTCCTAGTTATTTCTCCCATAGGCAACTAAATCGGAAGTTCTAAAACATTCGCAAAAACGATCGCACTTCTACATTGTAGAATAAGATCAATACATGGAATTATTAAATATACTAATTAATTCTTACTAGTTAATTATAATCATACTTTCTTGAGAATTATTTATCTCAAATATTTAATTCTTTAATTAAATTGCTACTGGTCGTTTGATGAGGAGCTCTCCTTTTTACTGCTAATTGAAAAATCTTTATGTTTTGTCACATTCGTGGCTAATTCATAGGAATTTATACAATAAATGTTGGATTTTATTGGTAAAAAATATGATGCCCTTGCCATCCGCTGCAAAAAACATATGCTGGAATAGTTGGCGGTTCATTCCACTGTGGTGACCTCTGAAATAGAGACTAAGCCGAAGGAAAATGAATGAATGAATGATGCCCCAGCCCTAACTCCGTCCCTAAACAAAAACATCACAGAGGCATTAAAAGATCTACAAAAACGTATGAATCAAAACATTAGGAATTCATATAAATTAGCCAGTAATCCCCCAAAAGGTAAAATGGTTACGAATTCCAATGGGCTTGAGTCGAAACAAGAAAATTAACCAATAATGTAATAGCTTACCTCACGAGCCAATCAAAATCTGACATATAGTCAAAAACAGTTACAATATATCTATCAGAAAAGTGCTATGTTAATTCGGCTAACACTTATTCGTTTGAATTTGTATGATAAATGTTTTTGGAAAAAAAAAGCTTGATGCCCCACCCCTTACTCCACCCGTTAAACATTACAATCACTGAGGCTTTAAAATAGCTACAACAACACATGAATAAGAATGTACAAATTCATATGAATTGGCTACTAATCCAATAAATAATAAATAAAACAATAAAATAGTCATGAATTACAATGGGATTGTTTTGAAAATTTATATTAACCAATAATACTGTATAGTATACCTTACCTTACAATCCAGTCAAATCTGACATATAGTCAAAAACATTTACATCTATCAGAAAAACGCTACAATATGCAAGTTGGACTTCCATCATCTTTAACTTTTTAACTTCAACTAATCATCTCAAATATTTAATTGTTTTTTTTTTTGTTTTTTTATATATAAAAATGTATTATATAATTTTTATATAAATGTAATAAAATAAATGTTCGTTTTTACAAAAAAAAAAAACAAGAGGCCCCACCCCTAACTCCGCCCCTAAACGTTACAATCACTGAGGCTGCGTCTGAAATTGCATACTTCCATTCTATATAGTACGCTAAAAACATGTTCGTACATTCATACTGTATGGAACGTACTTTTCTAATGGTTGAGTAGTAAATTCAATTTCAAATGCAGTACTGAATAGTAAGAGATTTCAGGCACAGCCACAGGCTTTAAAATAGCTACAAAAATGCATGAGAAATGAATAAGAACGTACAAATTTATACCAATTAGCTACTAATCCACTAAAATGTAAAATAGCTATCAGAAAAATGCTACGTTATGGAAGTTGTGAGTTCCATCATCTTAAACTTGATAATAATGTCAAATATTTAATGATTTATTAAAATCGTTACATATATTACAATGGTAATTTGGTTCATTATTGATAAGCTGTCTTTTTGTTCTAATTTAATAATACTTGTTTTGTCACATTCGTTGCTAATATATATAAATAGCATGAGGCCCCAACCCTAACCCCGCCCCTAAACATTACCGTCAATGAGACATTAAAACATTGTCAAAACGCACAAATAAAAAATTACAAATAAGCAAAATGAGACATACTGTCAAAAAAAGTTTACAATATAGCCTATCAATCAGATAGCAAATTCAAACATCTTAAACCAGTTTTACAGTATTTTCAGTTTTAGTAAATTAACACCCATGAGTGACATTTGTGTTTATTCATTATTAATATTTACCATTTGTTGGTTTACAAGCTAGTTTTAGTAGTGAGAATGTTTGTTTTTTTACAAAAAAAAATGAGGCCTTACCCCTAACTCCGCCTGCAGAACATTAAAGTCACTGATACATTACACTTATACGACAAAAACATACAAATAAAAATGTACAAATTAGCAACTAATCCACCAAAACGTAAAAATTAGGAAATAATACACTGACAGCTAATATAATAGCTTACCTTACTTTACAATCCAATTAAAATCTGACATATTGTCAAAAACGTTTACAATTTATCCTATCAATCAGAAAAACGTTGCGAATTCCATGATCTTAACCTAGTTTTATCTTCAGTTCTAGTACGTTAACACCCATGAGTGACATTTGTGGTGTTTGTTATCCATTATAAACATTTACCATCGGTTTGTTTACAAGCTATTTTTAGTGGTGTGACACTAATAATTTATAAAAATAAATGTTAGTGTTTCCAAAACAATGAGGCCCCATCACTAACTCCACCTTCTAAACATTAAAGTCACCGATACGTGACACTGATACGACAAAAACACACAAATAAAAACGTACAAATTCATTCAAATTAGCAACTAATCCATCAAAACATAAAAATTAGGAAATATTACACTAACAAATAAAATAATAACTTACTTTACGATCCAATTAAAATCTGACATCTTGTCAAAAACGTTTACAATGTAGCCTATCAATCAGAAAAACATTGCGAATTCCATGATCTTAAACCAGTTTTATTTTCAGTTCTAGTACGTTAACACCCATGATTGACATTTGTAGTGTTTGTTATCCATTATAAATATTTACCATCGGTTTGTTTACAAGCTAGATTTAGCGGTTTGACACTCTGTAGGTTTTCCTGTCACTCTTTACACCTGATGGAGAGAACGAGGCCTGAACGAGAGGCTGAGCGATTTTCCATAAGCCTTTTCCCTGTCACCACTGCATTATACAATCCAACCTACAATCCTCTGCTCAGCACTGCTGACAAGCACCTCAGCTTTAGAAGATGAAAGAAAGAAATATGCAATTCTCTCCCCCCATCTGTATCATAAAGCATTCGGGCGATATTAGCATGCGCTGATGTGACTTTGCATAATCCGTGTGTCAGCAGACGCCTTTTTCAGAGCGCAAACAAAACAAGTATGTGCCAAATTGGTTAAATGGCAAACAACTGCTTGAGTGAGGGAGGGAAATTGGCAGCGCCGGGGGCGAAAATAAACATGTGATCGTTCAATTTGGAATGGATTGATAAAAATGCATCTTAATACCAGGAATAAGTGCATTCACATTTTTGGAAATCTGGATAACCAGCCTGATCTCAGGAGGAAACGTAAGTATTTTACGTTTTGTCAGTTTAGTGGCTAATTTGAACGAATACCTTTGTAACACTCTAAAAAATGTTGGGTTATTTCAACCCAATTCTGTGTGTAATAGGGACTAACACAAGTGCTGGGTTATTTTTTTTTATTAAATTAATAGGACCAAATTTAACCCAATGGTCCATGTTTTACCCAATTTGGGTTTAAATAACCCAAAATGAGTGAAGGAAAAATAATTGTGTGAAATAATGTGGGCGGGACTTGTTTTAATTGATTGAATTTGGTTTATAAATTGAATTATTATAATTTTTTGCCATTTTAAAAGTGAAATATGTCACATTTTGCTGAAAGTTTATTTAAATAACCTTATTTTCCTCTATTATAATTAGCGCTTATGAATTCAGCATAGCGCAAGGGAACAAGGGACGCATATTTAAAAAGTGAAAAGAAATGTAAAGTAAAGAATGTATAGAAGTATAGAAAGTAAATGAACACAAAAAAGACAAAGAATTTTTAACTTGATTTTAATTATTTGGATTGACACTTATTTACACTCACCAAAAAAAAACCCAGAAACGAAGTAGAGAATATGTTTTGATTAAAGTTGAAAAAATAAGCTCCTTTTTTATTCAGACTAAAACCAGGAACAGGCTGTAAATAAACTACTTTTTTAAATTATAGTTTTTGCAGACATAGAAAACAAGGAACAGACAGACAAACCCAAAATGAAACAATCATCTGCAAAATGTAAAATAAAGCATGAAACAAGGGAAAATGTCGACATACAACACATATATGACCTACAAAAAGACACAGCAATGGATATAAAGAGAGAGAGAGAGAGAGAGAGAGAGAGAAAACCGTACAAACCTTTAGAAATTAAACAACGTTATTAGTCTTTCTGTTGTGTTAGAAAAAAAAGACTGGATGCCACATTTTATCAAATTTCGCAGAGTTCCCAGAAGTGGTATATCTAATTCGTTCCAAATGTAAAGTGAAGGTGAGTCCAAGAAGCCAGTCAGAAAAAAAGTCCTAGCATTTTTCTTACAGAAACAAAGGAAAACTTTCATAGCTATGATCATGCCATACTGAACAGATAACGGTACATTTTCGGTTGAGAGTCTCCAGAAAATCTGACTAGCAAAAAAATGCTATCATTGCGTCAGGGAGTAAAACTCAATTGTTAACTTTAGCAACGAACTGAAATATTGACACAGGGCCAAAAAAGATGTGCTATGGTACCCTCTGCAGCTTTACTCTTGTTGTAATAAACTACATTTTAATATTATGGCATAATTATTATTTTTAAAGAACTGTGGTTATATTTACAGCTAATTTACTTATTAAACTTACTTATTTACTTATTAAATTAATTAAACTTATTAATTAAAGGGCAGCTATGGTGAAAATCTACTTTTCAAGCTGTTTGGACAGACGTGTGTAGGTATAGTGTATAGACCGTCATATTGTGGTGGTATAAACACACCCAGTCCTTTTTTTCAATTTAACAACATAAAAACAGTGGACCAATTGTAGCAGTTTTGAGACCGACCGCAACTTGACGTAGGAGTGCAGTCCCCCCGCCCACCAATATTGATTGACAGGCCTGCATTACCACATCCTCATTTTGTTGTTTTACATCCGCCATTTTCAGCATGTGAGTCAAAGCGATGTCACCAAAGAAAAACCCTTGCTCTATTTTTGGATGTAAGGCTCATTGGGCTCAACACAAGAGCCTTAATAATAATAATAATAATAATTCCTTACATTTATATAGCGCTTTACACATAGGGGGAATCTCCTCATCCACCACCAGTGTGCAGCATCCACCTGGATGACGCGACGGCAGCCATTTTGCACCAGACCGCACACCACTCACCAGCTTATTGGTGGAGAGGAGACAGAGTGATGAAGCCAATTATGATATGAGGATGGTTAGGAGGCCATGATGGACAGAGGCCAGTGGGCAGATTTGGCCAGGATGCCGGGGTTAAACCCCTACTCTTTCGAAGTACATCCTGGGATTTTTAATGAGCACAGAGAGTCAGGACCTTGGTTTAACGTCTCATCCAAAAGACGGCGCTCACTGAGCGGTATAGAGTCTCCGTTACTATACTGGGGCATTAGGACCCACACAGACTGCAGGCTGGGCGCCCCCTGCTGGCCTCACTAACACCACTTCCGGCAGCAACCTAGCTTTCCCATGTGGTCTCCCATACAAGTACTGACCGGGCGCAGCACTGCCTACCTTCATCGTCTTCCTGCGAATGAGCAACAGAGATTTTAGATTTGCGCTAAACACGCCATTTGTGCTAAACGCAATGAATGCAACCTATCGAGATTTGGGCCATTAAAAACAGCTTATCCACTGAGTCTTTCAGCACTCTCTCAGAAAACACTCCATTAATCTCGGCTGGCAGATCAACATTCAGTGCCATTGTTTGTAACTTTAGGTGGGTTTGCAAACCTGTGTACTTTTCATTGCGTCTTCCTTAAACTTCAGCCGTTTGCATTTCCCACGGTCACAGAAATTCCTCGTCATCTCAACTAGATGCGGCTGAAAAGTGTGAGTGCGTTGCCTCGCGTGCGCGTCCCTCCATTGAAAATAACAAACTTGTCTTAGTTATAGCCTCAGTCAAAGTTAATCCAGTGTGCGTGGTTTCTAGTCTCGGTGTACAAGCTCGGAACTAGCACACAGTTGGCATAACTTTTAATTGCCGCAGTTTTGTTCCGTGCAGAAACACGGTGTTGAGAAGTCTTTACGATTAATTAACCGTGACGAATTAAAGTGCGGTTAATAGTGAAACCGGTTATTCATTACACCCCTATATGGATGACGCATGCATCGTTACATATCGGCTGTAAAACTATACAAAGACACAAATGATTTTAACTACCACTCTGACACATTCTGGCACATTAGCAATATTAATTCCTCAACAGTAGTCTCTGCTTGGTTTGTCTCCGAGTCTGGGTCGTACATGTACGGCTGAATGCTGGTCCTCTCACTCATGTTGCTTCTCTCTGTCTGCCTGTCTGTTGCCATACACAAAGCGAGGGGGCTCTTGGCTCCGCCCCATTGTTAAGTTGGGCGGTAAGTCAAAACTCATTTTCATTTGAAGCAACACACACCTAAAACAACGACCTGTGTACACGCCCCCAAAAGGACACTTTTTAACACATTATAATACAAAAATCTGAATTGTGTTTTAAACTGAACCTAAACTGACACACTCAAAAGAACCATAATATTATTGTTAAATCTTAAAAAAGGGGTAAACTGGGTGCCCTTTAACTTGTGTTTAAAATCAGGGTTACTCCATTAAATATTGCTTTCTTAACTCTTTCAGAGTTAAAACATTGGTATTGTTTTGTCTTAATTTAATATAAATATTTCTTCTTTTTTTGTTATTTTATGCAAAAGAAATATCTAACACATGTTTATGTTTGAGAATATACAGAACACATTCTGAACTGTACTGTATGTCAACAGCATGTGCCTGTGGCTTTGCACGCAACATTCAACTCGTCAGCCAATAGCGGGTCAGAATTCCTCCTAATTCCTTAGCTCTTAGCCAATGAGGAATCCAGAGTTCCATCATAAACCCGCTCAAAGTCAATGCAGCTCTGGCTCAGGGGCGTCACACATTCTTCATAACGTTTACTCAGACTGACAGAATCTTCTATAGAAAACCAATCTGGAAGCAACCCGCAGCCACTGAAGTGGAACTGGATTGAGTTAAGAGATGACATTTTCTTCAAAATATCACATTTGTGACATATCTGGGTCTTTACAGGCTAGAATGTCACCACTTTATGCCCTGAAAAAAAAAGTGACTTGTCTATTGTGTGACATCTCTGAACATCAGAGGCATCAACGGTTGACCTTCTTTCTTTGAGAACTCTATTGGATGTGTGATTTATGCTGAATTATGTAGGGGGGGTCGCACAGAACCTGCTATGTTTGGGTCGTTTCTCACCCCAAATCAAAAGAGGTTAAATTTCATAGGATAATGACACATCTTTAGCACCATTTTCATCCTTTTTATGGGCTTTTTATGCATTTCATGTAAATTTATGGACATATCATGAATAAAATAAGCGTAAACATCTAATGAAATCCTTCGCATGCTTATAGATTTGCATTTGGAGAAAGTTAGAGGGTGTGTATTCATCTGAGCGTGTTCCTTGCTAGGGTTTATAATAGCCTGGGAGTTATGATAATGAAAGTGAGATGATCATGATTGCTCTGCATTGTCATATAGCAACACGTGCTTTGATGGCAAAATGTTTTTTTGGAAATTGGCTCATCTGCTGCAACACAGATACGGTGTGTACACTCACCAGCCACTTTATTAGGTAGACCTGTTCTACTGCTTGTAAACCCAATCAGCCAATCCAACCCCATAGACTTCCATTCATACGCATACAAATGCTACAGCCCAGAAACGCAAGCTCATGCGATAAGTTTTGCAGTTCGCTGCATTGCGAAATTCAAGCTTGGTGAACTCTGACCTGCGAAATTCCATCACGTGACTGCGTGAGACCAATCAAAGATCAAAACATCACCTCTCTGAACAGAAATTTTTGCTAGCTTTATTAAATGTCTAATCATTTTGTTTAAGCTCACCCATTTTCGCAGCGCCATAGGACAGAATTTTGCATGCTCAAACTCTAGTGACCACGGCATTACGTTTAGGTTGCATTAACACAAATGCATTTTCTGTTTAAGCTAGCATTTAAGGGGCCATTTCCAATTTAACGTTTTCAGCCAAAATCATTTTGCCTGTTCGTATATACGCGACAACTTAACACGCATAATTTTGAAAACCGGTTTGATAATGCACATTTTTTAAAATGCTGCTGTTATGGTTTCTGTGTCAACACCCAATAGAGGAATGCTTGAAATTTTGATGTTATGCGCATGTGTAATACATAGTAGATATGCTCATTACATGTTGACTTTAAATACTGTATAAGCGTGAACAGCCATAAACAATAAAGGCAGAGTACGCGGTAGTATTAAAGTGTGATTTTACTTCACCATATTATATACTGTATACAGTTGAAATCAGAATTATTAGCCCGCCTTTGAATTAAAAAAAAATATATATATATTTTCTAAATTATGTTTAACAGGGCAAGGAAATTTTTACAGTATGTTTGATAATATTTTTTCTTCTGGAGAAAGTCTTATTTGTTTTATTTTGGCTAGAATAAAAGCAGTTTTTAATTTTTTCAACTCCATTTTAAGGACAAAATTATTAGCCCCTTTAAGCGAATTTTTTTTTCAATAGTTTACAGAACAAACCTTCAATATACAATAACTTGCCTAATTACTCTAACCTGCCTAGTTAACTTAATTAACCTAGTTAAGACTTTAAATGTCACTTTAAACTGTATAGAAGTGTCTTGAAAAATATCTAATCAAATATTATTTACTGTCATCATGGCAAAGATTAAATAAATCAGTCGTTGAATGCGATATTAAAACTATTATATTTAGAAATGTGCTGAAAAAATCTTCTCCCCGTTAAACAGAAATTGGGGAAAAAAATAAACAGGGGGTCTAATAATTCAGGGGGGCTAAGAATTCTGACTTCAACTGTATATATACAGTATATATATATATATATATATATATATATATATATATATATATATATATATATATATATATATATATATATATATATATATATATATATATAAAATAGTGGCAATGACGTCTTTAAAATGGATGCCATTTCTTCCAGTGTGACAGAACTTCTGTCTACAAGTAACAAATTCATCACTTTCCTACAAGTACTGTTACCTAACAAGGTGAGAGTGGAAAACTTGTGTGGAAAACGTAAGGGAATGTTCACAAAATACAAATTTTAACGCACTAATTTTTTGTTCTTCAGTGTAAACATGACACTGTGGCTCAGTGGTTAGCACTGTCGCCTCACAGCAAGAAGGTTGCTGGTTCGAGTCTCGGCTGGACCAGTTGGCATTTCTGTGTGGAGTTTGCATGTTCTCCCCGTGTTGGTTTCCTCCGGGTGCTCTGGTTTCCCCCACAGTCCAAAGGCATGCGGTACAGGTGAATTGAATAAACTAAATTGGCCATAGTGTATGTGTGTGTGTGTGAATGAGTGTATATGGATGTTTCCCAGTACTGGGTTGCAGCTAGAAGGGCATCAGCTGTTTAAAACATATGCTGGATAAGTTGGTGGTTCATTCCACTGTGGTGACCCCTGATGAATAAAGGGACTAAGTCGAAGGAAAATGAATGAATGAATGAATGACATTGTGTGCGACCATTACACTTCCGTCTAGCGTGTTTTAAAGCACCGTGCATGTTTAAAAAAAATGCCATGTTTTTTAGACGTTATGACAGGTTAAAAGCACCAATCAGAAGAGATAGGAAGTACTAAAACATCTTAACTTTACAAAAAATTTCTAACATCCTGACTTTTGGGCAACCACACAACTGTCCTAAATTCAAAATAATGACAGCTATTTAATATTGTTATTGAAAGCTAACGAGAAAAAACGTGTACAATTGCACTGTCTAACAATTTATTGATGACTGATTAGATATTTAATGGTGCAAACTGCAAAGACTCCTAGAGGACCCTGAAGAAGTGGCTTTAGCACCAACCTACATTATATTTCCAACTTTTCAACTATCAAGACCGAGTTTTTTTTTTCTGAACGTGCAGAATGCCAGGAGTTATAGGACGAGTGGACGGCTTTCTCTTTCAAATTAAGTCCTCTGGGGGTGAACACGAGGCAGAGTAAGTCTACCAAAAGGGTTATCATGCTTTCAATATACAAACCAATGCGGCAGTGAAGTCAAAAGCTCAATCGTTTTTTAAACTCTTTTGTTTAGGCTTAACTTAAAACATTGCCCTAGTCTGCTTTTGTCAGTACATTCTCTATTGGCTTGGACCATATAGACTTTGTTGCCTTCATGCATTGATAAACCAGTTTGTACTGACTTTTCTCAAACCACTGTTGGTTTCTGATTACGTGTAAGTCTTGTAACATGGGTTTGTATTCAAAAGTACTTATGGATCGCACTTAGCGCTCTTGTTAAAGTGATGCAGAGATGGAAATAGATTGAAGTGTTTTGATGAAATCTCAACACAAGTGGTCCCAAGAGATGCATTTGATACATCTTAATCCCAGAACGCTGGAAAACAGAGCCTACGATGCTAAAATCATAAGCAATCAAGACCGTATTAGATTTCTCAGATGATGTCGTTAGCCGAAAAACAGTAGGTAATGTGTTTTTTCAAATTTTATTTTGCGAAAAACAGCCGCGTTTGATCCAGACGGGCTTTTGAATTACCTGTAAAACGCAATTAAAGTGATTTCCTTCGGGAAAAGCGAACTTCGAAAGAAAGGCCTGATTGCAAACATGTGCTTTACGTCATGTTTTTCGCTCTCCTCAGTGTTGTCGAAAGGTTGTGTTTGGACTGGTGCCCTCGATGGAGGTGTAATCATTCATTGTAGTGCCGGCGTCAGCTTTACTGGAACCAGATGGAGAAAAACTGTGCCTGTGTTTACCTGGATCAGCCGAGAGCATTACAACCGTCCCTGGCCTACATGTGAAATCTGACCTTGGGTCGGTCCATTCGCGCACACACACTCAAACACGCACACATATATACAGATGTGAATATACACACGTTGTAAAGTAGATCCGGTTACTTGCACATTTCCCTTAGGTCTGGCAGTCTGGCTTTCGGCCAGCTGTCGGCAGAACTGCACGTGATTAACTACAGGCAATACAAGAATGAGAGAGAAGAGAGAGAGAGATATTTATGTCTCCAAACCAGCTGTAAAGCCTCTCGCGAGCTGTTTGCTTTCAATGTGAAATGGCCCCCTCAGCGTAAAACCCCCAATAATATCTACTGACTACATACTCATACTAGACTTCATACTAGGGATAATACAGGTTTTATATATATACTATAGTTAAGTGTATTATGTGCTGTATGTATTATAGTATTTCTAACTGGCTGTTAGTGAATGCATACTGTAGCATGCTGTAGTATTAACAGTAGTGACCTAACAAACTATAATAAATACAGTAATAAACTTACACTTTAAGTTGCTCCCCCCAAAAAAACTCAAGAATTGTGTTGTTGCAGCTCATTTTAAATAAGTAGTTTGAACAAACAGCCTTTTTAGAGTGTACAGTAAACTGTGGTGGATTGTAGTGTAATATTTAGCCATAGAATGCTTACTACTGGGTAATTTCTTGTGTATAAGTATCGGTGAGTATTTGAAACATAAACCGATCTGATACCATCTTTTTAAATGAGACATACAGTATGCCCGCTTGAAGGGATGCTCATACTGACGTTGTTAATGTGGTTAAACGTCATTATGAGCATCCCTACTAGCGGCCAAACAGTATGTCTCATTTAAAAAGATGGTATCGGATCGGTTTATGGTTTCAAATACTCACCGATACCGATGTCAGAATTTTTGCAGTATTGCTGAATATTTTCGAAATTAGTATAGGTATCGAAACAACCCTAATTGTTACTATAGTTGTTGTATAACCATAGGAATATGGAATTACCACAATAGATTAGTACTTTACTGCAGTAAAAAAATGGATTTAAAGATGATTCATTGGATTTAGTAATTTTTAAAGGTAAGTGATTGTAAACAATTTATTTGGGCTTAAATTTAATTTGTTTGTTTAAATTCAGTCCATATAAATTGGTTGCAACTATTTTGCATTGGTTCAAGAAGAGTGTAGCATCTACTATAAATTACTTATCATCAGGTGGAATGGTTCACAACATGTTACAGGCCATAAAAGTACAATATTTTCTGCAAATATGTGTCTTATAAAGCTAAAAACTATGATTTCTTGTGCTTAATTGCGTATTATTCCATCATGTGTTGTTGGTTATTTCATATTTAAAAGCCCTTTTTCTGATATCGACAACATTACATTGTTTAAAATTTGTGTTTACCTTATAAAAATGTGTCTATAAATACCATGTCAACTATGTTACCATTCCATACTTTGCCTTTAAACTAATGGCTTTATCTCCAACAACTATATAAGGAACAGGAAATTGTCATTTCCCCCTCACTGATAACATCTGAAGCACCGAATAGCTTTTGTGCTCCTTCTGAGAAAATATTTTCACCTGAACAAGAACGCACCAGGAGTTAATTTGTAAAACTTCAAAACCGTTACCACTTTATTAAAAGTTAAACCGAATTAATTCAATTCATATTAATTTCTATAGCGCTTTTACAATGTAGATTGTGTCAAAGCAGCTTAACATAAAAGTTCTAGTAAATTGAAACTATGTCAGTCCAGTTTTCAGAGTTGAAGTTCAGTTCAGTGTGGTTTAATTTTCACTGCTGAAAGTTCAAACACTGAAGAGCAAATCCATCGATGCGCAGCTCCACAAGTCCCAAATTATTCACCAATCACCCTGTGGTTTCTTGAATAATCTTTTAATCATGATTTTGTTACTTCCATGTGCTCTTAGCATTTATGCTAGCAAGTGAGATAAAAACATTAAAAATGGTCAACTTTGTTATTGTTCAACTAGCATAAGAGTTTAAAATATTACTAAAAATATATATTTTTCTTTGTTTAAAGTAAAAAAGAAAGAAAGTGAGTTTTGTGTAAATTAAGTATGTTTGTTTTCAATAAGATATATGAAATAATTTCCGTTAGTTCTCCTGCTTAATTTTCTGAAATGCAAAAATTAATCTCTAATTATAGATGCACACATACAGTGGGGAAAATAAGTATCGAACACGTCAACTTTTTTCCCAGAAAACAAATTTCTAAAGGTGCCGTTGACTTGAAATTTTCCCCGGATGTTGGTAACAACCAAGAAATCCATATATGCAAATAAAACAAATCTAATTAGTTTACAAATTAAGTTATGTGTAATAAATGACGCAGGGAAAAAGTATTGAACACATGAAAAAAGGGAGGTGTAGAAAGACAGTGAAGACCCAGACAGCAGCTGAAATCTCTTAGTAGTTTTTCAGCAACCCTCTGCCCTTCATCACTGTGAATTAATATTAGTTGCTTCAGTCCAACATCTACATTAGCAAGGATGAAGAAGAAAACAGAGTGAATATTTCAGCAAGACATTGATCCAAAACACAGCCAAGGAAACGCTCAAATGCTTTCAGAGAAAGAAAATCAAGCTGTAGAATGGCCCAGCCAATAACCTGACCTGAATCCAATAAAAAATACAAATTAAAGATCAGATCTGATAGACGAGACCCACAGAACCATCAAGATTTTTACACTCTGTTGAAGTCTGAAAAAAACTCACACCTGAGCAGTTCATGTGACTTCATTCTCCATATGAGAGGCGCCATTAAGCTGCCATCACCAAAAAATGCCTTTTATATAAAGTTAATTTATACGTTTCAGTAGTTCAGTACTTTCTCCTTGTGTCATTTCATTGTTATTACACACAACTAATTTTTCTAATTTGTTTAGTTTTGTAATATCTTTATGTTTGTATTGTTTGGGTTTTTCCCAAAATCTGGTTCAATTCCACATCAACAGCTCCTTTAGAAATAATATATTCAGGAAAAATCATGACATGTTCAATACTCATTTTTCCCGCTGTATTGTACCTTGTTGACCAGCTTAGACTGTTTTAAGTTTTTTTTTTTTTTTTTTAGGTCAGGCTTGGCATTCGTTCTTTATCCTGCACTCTTTTCTGAGTATTTGAGGTTTCTCATAAAAGCTTTGTCACGTAAACTGCTCTCACATGGCACTTTAAACTGCTCGTAGTGGGTCTCTTTATCTACCTGTGTGGCCAGAGGAGCTGTGCATGTTTTACTGACGCTGCCTGCGACCATTAACAGTGAGTCTGGATCAAAGTCTGCTCTTGATAGGTGTAGGATTTTTAGGATTTTTACTTTCATGTGGTTCATTGTGGCGTTTTGTCCCACTGTGCCAGCTGGGAACCGTTTGGTACCGTGTGGGTCAGTGCAAGTTGTTTTGTGGGTCAACAACATCACACATAATCTTACTTTTTTTTTCCAGAGTTTTTTGTATACTTTGTTTTTAATTTCCTATATTTATTTATTGTCATTTTTATTATTCAGAATTTTTAGGAAGCAAGACACTAAGCACTCTAATAATGTTAAAATATATATAATTTTCATAGTAATATAAAAACTTTTAAAATTTACTTAACAATAAGAAGATTTGGTGACACTGCGAGGAAAAAAAAATGTTGAATTATTTAAAATCAAAATTATTTGAATCTATAATCAGATTATTTGAATCTATAATTAGCTAACAGTATGTTAACACCACACTTTTATACAAAAAAAAAGACACTATATGCACTATACACTGTAAAAAAATCAACTAGGGTGCCGGAAACAAAAATGTAAAATAACTATCGTTAAATTGCAGACATTTACCGTAAAATAACAGACTGTAAATTACAGAAATTTACCGGAAATTTAAATTTAAGGACATTTCTATAATCTAAAGTCTGTTATTTTACGTTAAATGTCTTTAATTTAACAGCTGTTATTTTATGTTTTTTTTTCGGCACGCTGGAGTGTCGAAAAAAAAAAGTCAAATAACAGATTTTTTTTTTACAGTGTAGTATTAAAAAAAGTATTGTTTAATCTACAAATATTATAAATATTGTTTAAAATACAAAATATATAATGGCAAAATTTAATTCCCTCATCAACCAAATGTTTAATCTTTAATATGTTAAAGACACACTGTATAATGCAAAAACAACATAAAATGGCATCTGCGAGCAACACATTTAAATTCTGTGATGCAATACAATGTTTATTCCCTATTTCATTCAATTTAACTGTTGATATCCTGTATGAACTAGCATGTCATGATTTTGCCAAGTACGATGTGATTCTGGATTAACATCTATGTTGATCCTGGAACATCATTTTTGTTTGGAAATGTAATCCATACCTATTCCCTACCCTTAAACCCAACCATAACTGTACATTATTCCAAAAAACAGGGGGGAATAATAGTTGGATAACAATCATGTAGAAGTGCATAAACCTAACCGTAAGCCTAAATTTACCATAAACTGTAAACACATCCCTTAATTCTGATTGGCTGATTGCAATGTTGTTCTAGGATCAACAAAGATGTTAATCCAGGAACATGTCCTACTTGGTGAAATCAGGTTGGCGGTATGAACTACTTGTTATTTATGAAATATGTTCATTCAGTATGCCTAGTAGCCTATACACGTTGCCTGTTTGATTTGCAGTAACATTTTGCAACGGCAGAAAGTCTTGAGGTGCAGCTTATTTCTTAAGCTCTCCTGGAGGAAAGTATGTAGTTATGCTGCGTATGCCCTGTGTGTGTGTGTGTAGATGCAAACGTGAGCATGTACACAGTGTTCTTAATCACCCTGTCAAAAGCCTGCAGGTCTGCATGCTGTGACTCTTATCACAGGGTGTTTATTAACGCAGTTTGTGTGGACGTGCGTGTCTGTTGGTGCGTTCAAGTCATGTCAGATAAATCGTATTAATGAGAAAAACGCCACATTAAAGTCATTATTTTGGGTGGGAAACTAAAAATGTACCACGAAATCAAAATGTACAATATTTATTTTGCTAGCTTAGCACACATTGTTAGTATTACACCTTGTCTTAACTACATGTGCCGCAACTCGATGAAAGGTATTGAAACATGTTGAAATGAGTTTTTGTTCTAGCCACTACAGCGATGCACAAAATTTCTATTTAAGAAACTGTATTTCCATTTTCGCAACACCGCAGCAAAACAACAGCATAAACTACTATGACAATTATCACCTCAGGTACTGATTATGGGCTTTATTTAATGTTTAATGCTACCAGTGTGAGTTTGAACACCATTTTACGTGACATTTATTGCCAAACTATTGAAAGCAGCTGCAGATAGTTCACCTCAGATCTTGAAAAAATAAAATAACTAGCAGACGGTTTAAAAATGAAAGTTAGAACTGTGCTTTAATAATTGCATATTAACTACATCAGTCACTCAGCATGTACTTTTAATCATGGTAAATGGGTGTAATGTGTATTGATTAGATTATAATTCTTACCATTTTGTCGGGAGGGCAGTGGCTGATATTTAAATGAATGGATGGTATTTAAATGTTTCTGTTGTTTCGCGTCATGATTGGTGCGGAACGCCAAATTGCTTGTCACTAAATATTGTCGCATGTAGTTAGCACACTAATAATTAATATGTGCAAGTTAATCCACTGAAAAAAAGTTTGTTGTGGTAACCTTTAAATCAAAATCTGCCCATTTTTCTGCGCTCTGGATGATAACGATGACATTAGTTTGCCAGCTTGGGTGAAATATGCTTAGCCACGCCCCCTCCGACCCTATGTTTGCTCCGAGTAAAGGATGAGAGGAGGAGCTCCAAAATATAAAACCCCGTCCCCTACTCAATATTCCATTTCAGTTGGAAATACTTCATGAAACTGCGACCCAGGCTCATTCTGAAAACGTACGAGTGCCAAATACTTTCCACGAGCTACATTTTTTTGCAGTTTTTTGTTTTAGCCAATCCACCAGAGGCCGCTGTGTAGGCTGTTTGAGATCTCTCCCAATTTCTCTCCCAAGTGCCATTTGCCATTTTGCTCGTATTGGTACTTTTTGTAATGTTTTTTTTTAAATAAAAAAAAAACTAAACAATTTGAACCGAATTAACAACAGTTTTTTTTTTTTTGTTATTACATTTTTAATGTAAAATAAAACAAAACCAATAATTGTAAAACAAATACATTTATTTATTCCTGCAAAAGAATGTACAATGGTTTGAAGGAAAATGACTCAGTATTAACCATTCTTCTGGATAAAAATCAACATGTTTGCCTTTTCTGGCAGAAGTCGGGATCTTTCTTGGTTTATTGTGCTCCCAGCAGTTGAAAATACCCTCTTTGAGTTGCAAAATGCAGTTAAATAAGATAATGTTAATGATTTTTCATTAACGCATTCACATAAATGAGTTAACAGTGTTTTGGGAGTTAATACAGTTTTGGAGCATCTTGCAATGTAAAAATAAGCTTTCTTAATAAGCATAGTTTACTATTAGGCTATAGGCTATATTTATAAATACAGCTGATGTAAAAGCATTTTTAATGTTTAAGATTAATTTAGGATACTGCAGAAAAAAAATACTGTTTTCATTGTAAGCAAATGTGTGTGTTTATTTAACTATTAATATTATACTGATTTAGGTGATTGACTGCTGGCATAACGATGTGGATGACGTAACGCTACCGTTAGTAGGCAGTCAAAAACTTTTTATTTGTCTTTCTGCAGTTAATGCACTTTTGAAAGATACTTTCACTTAGCCAGATTTCTTGCGTTACTGCTTATACAAAAAACTTGTTGCGTTTGTTGCAATGGGCATTGTTGCTGTCCACTCAGGAAATACAACCCATTTGGTTCATTCCGCAAGCTTACGAGTTGTGTGTGCCCAAATCTGTGTCGCGAGCTGTGTGTGTGTGCTTAGCGCAAGCCTTCGGTGAGTGTGCGTGCACAGCCGAGAACTGTGAAGGCTTTTATACTTGATGCGCTCACTGGAAACACAAGCATTTCTCATGTGAGATTGCTAACTTGCTGACGAGGTTGGTCAGTTAAATTATGCAACTGTAAGTAATGTTTACCTAGCAATAATTGTCCAGTACCAATAGCAGAACTGTTAACATTAGAGCTTATCGATACTTCGGTCTTTTATAATTTAGCACCAATACCGATAAAGTACCGAGTTTCGGTACCCATCCCTGTTATTTACTTATTTTATTTTTTGATTTTGGTTTTTGTCTTACCTGCGTTCTGGAACTGTTCTTCAGCGGACTCGAACCCTGTCGTCACAGACAACTCCTCTCTGCGTCTCAAGTGCGCCAATGTACATGGCAAGCTACTGGACAAACTGGTAATAACAGGAAAGCTATCCAAACGGAGAGTTAAGCGGTTAGCTGCTAGCACGAAAAGGAACGGCATCATACCGCCCCGTAGCATTCGTTTAAAAGATAAAATGTAGCCATACGTACTTCTGGCTACATAATTCACGATCTCCAGAAATGCATATAGGGCTACGTTTTCAGAATGAGCCTATGTTGCAACAGTGAAATAAAAGTCTGCAGCAACTTTCGTTTTATGCAGACTTTAACGTGGCTTCATTTGTTTTTAAATTATTTTTAAAAAATGTAAAAACTCAAAACACACCTGATGTGAATTCTTTGCTCTTCATTTTCTAGAAGCAGAGTTAACAAACCCTACTGTAAGTTCTTGTAATTTATCAAAAAAAAGGTGACTTGAACGCACATGCCTTGAACGTCATAACTATGACTTGTCAAATCATAAGTACAAACATTCCTAGAGGACTTGAATGGCGCATGTGTGTGCGCAAGTAAAAACACCTCGGTTGGTTTCTTCAAGTTGAGTGAACAAATCTCCTGCAGGGGCAGAAGAACAGAATATGTTTCATTTAACTGTCTAAGGTGTGTTTTGAACAGTGTTAAATTGTTTGTCCTTTGTATAAAAAAAAAAAAAAAAAAAAAAAATCCTGGCTGGGTCGAATTAACCATCACGCGTCTGGTGAACTGTTTGAATTAATGACACTTTTGATTAATGACACTTTTCATCTCGAATATGGAGGACCAGGAGTGCCAGTTAGAAATAAAATGAAAAATCTAATTATCAATTTAATAAATAAATCCTGTTATTTTGGTGCTTTTCTTTGTTCTTTGTTTCGTTATAATTTAATATTTCATCGTCAGACAGTGGGGCTGTGATATATAATGACAAAATGCCTGTGGGGTAGTGGTATTTGTGTTAAGATCAAACTTTGATTTTTACTTAGCTCGTCTGACCACAGTAACATCACACCTCAACTGTAAATGTTTTTCTGTACAGACAGTGATAATCCAGAATTTCTTTAACAGAAATCAGCTAAAGCTAATAAATCCCTGACATTTGAGTCACTTTGCTGATCTAAAATGAACTATGGTTGTCTCTCTGTCCAGTGACAGTGCGTGTTTCATTTACAAGCGAAAGAGGGTTTACCCTCGTCTTGAGGTGAAAGTTGATTGGATGCTCGCACGTGTGGACTGTCCAATGGCATTTTTTAACTCGATTAATTTTCAACTTGAGAAAAGCATGTAGCAATCAAAAGAAAAGCAAGTGGCAAATAGAAAGAGAAAAGCATTTGCCAAACGCCTTTTTAAAAAGCTATTTAAATTGTGCATTATATTAAATGATTTATAAATTTGCGTTTTTATAGTTTGAATATGATTAATGATAACAGCATTTTAAAACATGAATTAAATAAACATTTATAAAATTGTCTATTTATACATTTGAAAGTTATTTTTAAATGCGTTGATTTATTGCTTAATTAAATGACATTTTAAAAAACATTTTAAATAAACACATTTAAATGTCTATTTATTTGTCCATTAATTGTCCATTTAAATCATGATTTATTCATACACCTTTTAATTATTCAATTATTAAACTGATAATTTGATTCTTCATTTTATTACTAACCGGCACTCCTGGTCCTCCATACTCGAAATTGTTCTGTTCTGTTGTTCTGTTTTTGAATAAATTGTTTCAAATAATTCAAATTCTTAAGACAATAGTTTAACGACTTGCTTATTGTTTTGTTCCTAAATGAATCAGCTTTAAACTAATCAACTGAATCGCTCAAAGACAGACACTTGACGCCACCTGTCATACGAATATTTTATTTACATTGTTTGGTTTTAGTTTTACTGCAAGTTTCGACTTTAAAACATGCAGTTTTACAAACTAAATATGCTAAACTACATTATTACATAATCATCTGATCCCTCTGATAATAAAACTACCATCTAAGCACTAAGGAATTCAGTTGAGTAGCAGCCATTGAGTAGCCTGTCTGATATCAGCCCAGAGACTTAGTCATTCCATAAATCACTTTAAATGCTTGTAATATGTAATAGGCTGTAGAAAGTGTGTTTTATCCAGTGACTGTCTTCTTTACAGTCGGAGCAAGACATTATTGGATTTAAGAGGAAAAATATGACTTGCGTTCTTTATTTTAGTCACACATCGCTCAACAATTCAAGACTTTTGTTGGTTCCCAAGTCTAGGTTAAAATGTTGGGGTGATCGTGCTTTTTCTGTAGCTGCTCCAGGATTTTGGATTGATTCGTCCATATCCATTAGATTGACACCATCTTTTTTTTTATTTTATTTTTTTAAATCTAACCCTAACCATACCCCAAACCCTAAGTTAAATGGTCCTGTTTGACAAAGCATTTACTTGAAGCATTTTCTTTAGTATATTACTGATTTTTATCACATAGAAGTTTTTTTTCCCATTGGTCAACATGTGTTGTTTTTAACCATTGTGTGCTGTTGGGGATGCTTTCATTAATGATTTAAGGCTTAATTTGGCCACAACTTACTCTGTGTTTCAGCAAATGGAATGATGTTTGGTGACAAATCTTATTTTGACACATATTTTGGGAAAATGCTTTGAAATTTATGAAAAATTCAGCAATACACTCTGGGCAAATTTACTACTCTTTCATTATATTTACTGATTTTGCCCTATTGACTTCCATTATAATGACATTTTTTGATTGCAAAGCAATGACACCATATAATCATGCATTTTTGATTGTTGCTGGATTTCCCTGTTTGGAAAAGGTCAATTTTATTTATTTATTTTTTTTTTACTGTTGATCATCAGTTTTCTTTCTGCCTTCTATAAGGAGTGTAGTGTGTGTGACCTTTGCGCACTTATCTTGATATGTCTGATTAAATCAAAATAAGCAGCTCAGCTCTCAGAATATAGTAAAGTGTCTACACTATCTACTATTTTATTCCATAGAACTCCACATAAAAAAGTCAGAAACTTTTTTTGCACAGGCTTATCTAAAGGGTTAATAGATTAACTGATGATCAACTGTAAACATTACACATTTTACCTCTTTCCAACATGGAAAACCACCAACAATCAAAAATGCATGATTATATGCTGTCATGGCTTTGCAATCAAAAAACCTGATTATAATGGAGGTCAATAGGACACAAACAGCCAACAACATAATGAAAGGGTAGTACATTTGACCAGTACACAAGGTTTATGTTACTATATAAAGAAACTGTCATCAGCTCCTTTCACACATACAGACCTTTCCGGAAAATTAACGTCAATTTAATACCAGTAAATTCGTTCTGGCAATTTTCCGGAAGGAGAAGTTGTAACATTACCTGTAATTTGCCAGAATGCTGCTCTGTGTGAACGCAGAAGGAAAATTGCAGATAAGAGCGAGTTCACGTTAAGAGCACACTGATGTGAGACGTCTACTTTAGCCAATCAGATCACTCTGCATTCACATCCGCGCTGTTTATGTAAATAAAAGCCTTTGACTATTTTTCCAGACACATTTAGCTGCTAGTTGTTGGTCAGATAACGTTTCTATGTTCATTAGTAATGCCAAAAAATCGATAGATCGATAAAATACTGAGTTTACCTGCTACTGTGAGTTTGTGCTAGCACACAAACAAATGTACATCTCGACATGCTAAAATGTTCCTCCATATGTTTACATCAAAGTTGTTTACATCCATCTACAGAATTTGTAATGTAGTCAAATGTGTACACATTTAGCTGCGAGCCTGCGGTTAACGCTTCTGCCTTCGGATGTCTCTAAGACAAAAGTAGCTGCATGAATGCTAAAGCTTTAAATAAAAGTGAAACCATCAACAAAAGCCTGACTTTAATTGTTTACCAACTCAAGCGCAGCCGTTTAGAGGTCATTTCTGGTTAATGATCTCAGAATTTACTGGTATTTTGGAATGGATGTGTGAAAGGTCTTTTCCCGAAAAATTCCGTAACGCTCATGCCTGTGTGAACAGCACTTTTTAAATTTCCGGTAAAGTTGTTCCAGAAATTTTCCAGGTTTTTACCGGTATCACCGTGTGAAAGGGGCTAATGTCACAATAGCTATGTTATACGGGAATTTATTAATAAATGTGTTTCCATCATAGTTTGTGTATTTTTCTTCAGTTGCGCATGAACGTTTTTTTATGCGCATTTTTAAAATGTGCGTGCATCTTGGCTTTTCCATTAAGCATCTTTCTTTGCAATATTACAAAATGCGCACAAAAATAGATGGATGGAAGCACAGCTAATGACTTCAGAAGACTTGCTATTAGTGTTGGGTAAGTTACTTTTAAAAAGTAATCCATTACAATTACTGATTACCACTCGAAAATTGTAATCTGATTTCATTACTTATTACACAATATAAAAAGTTATCAGATTACTAATTACTTTACTTTGAAGTTACTTTTAAAACATAAAATATACCTATAAAAATACTAAATATACTGCAGCTCTTTCGGTATATTAATATTCACTGAAAAACATCACAATCAGCTTGACATATTCAAAAGAGCTAAAGAGATAGTTCGGCCAAAATGTAAAATTCTCTCATCATTCACTTGTTCCAAACCCGTTTGCTCGCGTTCTCCGGCAATTTAAATGCGCATGCTTATTAACTGACGTTGCAGCGGAAAGCGTGATTTAAAAGAAGCATTTTTTTCTTCTAAATATTATATTTGTAACATAAGTAACACAATTACTTTGACTTTAGTAACTAATCAAATTACACAAATGTAAAATTTAATGTGTTACATTACTGCATTCCTCAAAAATTTTATTAGATTACAGTAATGCGTTACTGTGGAACGTGTTACATCCAACTCTTTCTATACATAGAAGGATTTTTTGAACATAGACCCTCATTTTTACTTTCACACGGAAAGAAAACATAGTATAAGTATAAAAAAGTGCTAAACCATGATAACCACAAATTAACCATGGTTTTGAAATGCTAACCATATCCTAAAACTGTCAATCAATACGCCAAAAAAACATGATTACTATACTTTTACTATAATAACACCATAGTTACTTTTCGTAAGGGATAGAATAAACAAAATGGGGTGGTTAAATGATGAAAGAAATAATGTTTTGGCAATTACCCATTTATAAAAATCTAAACTTAATTTCGATCCAACAAGTTTGAACAAGTGTCTGGAAATCTTGAAATACATCCAGTGTTTCCTCAAAGGCTCGAGCGCCTGACACCAGCTGCAGAGGACACGCTGTGAATCTCGGATGACACACACAGATCTCCTCTAAAAATACCCCTTTCTCAGGAAACATCACATCATAAACATGCACGCCACCGGGGAGTATTCGTGGCTCGTTTTATCCGTGGCCCATTCTATCCGTTCACCGGCGTATCCGGTAAAAATGCCTTGTGTAAATACTTAACGTTCTTTCGTCTTGGTTTGTTTTAGCATCACAATTTGATTAGATCCGCTCTGAAAAGCACGAACGAGTTGTTTGGAGATTTTCCGATAAGTTGTTTATGTAGTCGCTGGTTTGTTTTAACGTTACAATTTGATTAGATCTGCTCTGAATAGCTTGGCCGAGTTGTTTTGAGATTTTTCCAATAAGTTGTTTACGTAGTTTGGATTAGCGCAAGTGTTTGTTTTGAACTTTAAACGATTCATTTAAATACTCGTCCGAAATTGGAAAGTGTGTAGCAAATGAGTCATTTCATTTACCCTTGTAATAAACAGTGTTGTTTTTCTCCAAGTAGAGCATGAAATTCCTGTTGTGTTCCAGCTAGCCTAGCATGTTGACAGAAACCTTTTTTGTATTTCACTGAGGTAAAGTTGGTTTTATGTTCACACATTATGACTTTGTCCTTAATAATATCATTTCAGAAAAGTATTCTTTGCAAATTCTAAATGGGTTGTTTTCAATCACGTGGTTCTGGTGAAGCGCGAAATTCAGATGGAGGGCAGGAAGTAAAAAACTGAATGGGAGACAGAGGAAAGTCTGTATTTTTGCGATTTATACCATATTTCAAGTATGTAGGGCATGATACTTATATCATGAAGAGGGCCAAGTTTTCTACTAAACTAAAATATATTTTCCTTTCATCGAGGCGGTAGATGCGTTACTATAGTAAATACTTTAGTGTTTGGAAGCATACTATAGATAATTACTTGAATTAAACTGTTGTGGTGATTATATTGTTGCTGTGGTACAACACAACTGTAGTAATGAACAAATGATTTAGTGGGCTTCAGTTTTCTTCACTTTAATTATACACCATCACAATGCACCAATGTTTACAACGTTATAAATGAAATAAATAAATTTATTACAGTTTATCGGTTTACTATACTACAGTATTCTGTAGCATTCATTAACAGAGTTGTACACATTATACACTCTACTATGTGGTTCAACATGTTTATTATAAATTACTATTACATTCGTTTTTTTCCCTGTCATATCTTACAGTTGTTTATTCTGTCGAAACGCCTGTAAAGACCTGGATTATTGCAAAACAAGATGGGGATTTCATTGCAGTGATTACGGCAGGGTACGTTAATTATATACTACTGGATTTTGTATAAGTGTGGTGGTGTTTGTATCTGATTTTTATATAACACATTAGCATATTTATACACATAGCTAGACCTGTAAGTAATCTTTATTGGTGCTGTCAAACAAATTATCGCGTTCAAAAGAAGTAGTAGACGCGGATGTATTGAATAAATGTTTATTACATGCTGCCTTTTCTTCCGTTTTTCAGCCAGTTTCTTGAACTTTCCCCCCTTTATGAGCAAAAACATTTGGAAGTCTATAAAAGCTGTTTGGCATTTGTCATTTTAGCCGATTTAAACAATTATAAACATCATAAAACAGAAACATCTTGATGTTCTGATAGCGATTCCTATGTAGATGAATCACTTCCTGCCCTCCATCTGAATTTTGCACGTCATTAATGACGTCATGTGAAAACAACCTATAGTGAGTGTAGCTAATGTTGTTTTCAAGTCGTACTTGCATGTGATTTCAGACCGAATATTCAAAGTACCATGCAATACAGGGAGCATAGTTGTCACTGAACGAATGTGTGAATATAAAACCAACTTTACGTTTATTTATATTCCATCTTTGCCCGTTATAGATTAAGTTCAGTAGATGCTATATATGGTTGGAGAGGTATAATTGAATTTGAATAATACTTTTTATTACAATCAACATATTTAAGTTATCAATAAGTTCTTATATACATAAATACATGTAGCACGTGCACTCCAAAATTACTGCTTGTTCAAATTACTTATGTGTTGAAACAGCACAATTCTTGAGATTATTTTGGGACAACTTAATTGTTTTGTTCAATCCACTTAATCGTTAATAGGTAACTTACTCCATTTGTGTTGGGACAACATGAATGAATTGTGTGGAACCCTGCAGTACAACCACATACAAAAACATTGCAGACATACTTCCTCACATTTAGTACTATACTATATGCAAGAATGGTAACATCTATTCACATATTGAGCATAATGCATGTCCACTACAACATTTCATTTCAAAAGATGACTAATCATTCATAGCTTTGAAAACATATTTAAGCAGTGATTACTCTTGATTTTTGAGATAGTTTAAAAGGTAGAACTGTCCATTAAAGGTGCAGTATGTAAGTTTGACACCCAGTGGCTGAACTAGGTATTGCACTCCTGGTTCAAAACAAACACAAGCACAGGTTGCCAGATTAACGACACCAACAGGAGTGTGCCTGACTGTCAAGCCTAAAGGCTTATTTAAACTGTGGTCTAAATAATAGCAACGGCACACGATAGAAGAAATATTTTCCATATCAAAAGGAGTTTTACACCTGAAGTGTATATTTTAGAAAGGGCTTCTATTTCTTGCAGCTGAACAACGGGATAAACTGACAATGATCACCTCAGGTACACCTCATGTGCTTTATTCAGTGTTAAATACTCATGTGAGTTTGAATGCCATTTTACATGACATTTATTGCCATACTACTGAATCAGTTTACCTCCGATCTTGAAAATAAAATAAACCGTTTGAAAATTAACTTTAGAACTGTGACTCAATGCAAGCTAGCAAATTTCAGTGATTCAGCATGTACATTTAATGATGTTAAAGTGGTTTAATATGTATTAATTAGATTATAAACCTTACCATTTTGCTGGAGTGCAGTGGGTGCACTATTTTGTGTTTCTGAATAGCTATATTTAAATTTCTATTGTGCAAATCTTGTCACCTAGCGTGTTGTTAGGACACGGGGTTACAATGTTACCTGCTCACCTAATGTTTACGTTTGTAATATTTATATTATTTGCTAATTAATAACCTCCTCATGTGGAAGTCCACCTGTAACCAGGGATAAGACGCTGACAACAGGATGCGGATCCAAATGCAGGGTTTTATTAAAGGGATGGTCAGACAAGCAATGATCAACACAGGAGCAAACAGACGTATGAGGGAAATCCAGAGTGGTAGTCAATATAGCAGGCAGATGGTCACAAGGATGGCAGCAGACTGGGAGAAACAGACAATCAAGGCGAGGGTCCAAACACGGCAAGAACAAGACAAGGAAACGTTTAGAATTTGGACTGTTAACAGATAACAAGACTCCGCCCTGGGGTGAGTGTATGTGCTGCTTAAATACTGTGTGTAATCAGTCTTTGACAATCCTCCAGTGGTGTGTGTGCAATCAGTCAGGATGAGGAACATGTGTGTGTGATCGGAGTGCATGTACGGAGTTGTAGTTCATTGAATGGCGGATTTGTAGTCCATGAGTGAGAGTGCATGTTTATCAGCGATCTATGAAGTGAAGATCGCTGGTGATCGTGACACCACCGGAGGTTGCATTTTTGGTCATGGACACATGCTTTGACAGCCTTCCTGACCGAATGAATGAAATGCGCTGCTTTCCACCAAGGCAACCTGGTGTGCTGAAATATAATTGGATAAACTTGAATTGAGCAGGTTAAAAGAACCAAAACAAAATTAGACGTTCTGTCATGGAAAGCACATGTTCAAAGCAGAAAACTGACTTTAGCATTGTTTTTCAAATAAACAAGAATGTTCAATTAGTATGTTTCATAAATATCTGCAAACATATTATGGTATTTTTATGCTTTAGAAGAGTCAAAAACTTTCATACAGCGCCTTTAATAAATAAAAATCTTTTTGAGAGTAAAAACTGTTTTGGTGGCTGAATCTGAGGCATTAGCAAATATATAAATATCTCTCTCTCTCTTTGTGTATGTGTGTACATGTAAACAGTGCTGCATTCCAAATTTATGAACAATTACAGAAGCTGTGGAGGGAGAATAGGGACAGCAGTATGATTGTGAAACGAGGTACAAAAGAATTGTGAAAGAATTAACGCAAGAGAGACAAAAATAGAGCTGTTATTATGATGTTCTCCTTTCAATATGACAGCTGGAAATGAACGAAAAACAGATCTGTTGCTGTGTGCAAATGCATTAGAATAGAGATGATTTATAATCCGTTCAGCCATTCACAGGATTGAAGAATGCAGACAGACACACTATTTCTTTCTAAAGACTTTATTTGGTCTAAAATAGAAACTAGGCACTATTTAAACCAATTTACACTTGCATAAAGGATGGCAGCTCCTCTCAGTAGAGCTGTACTGTAGAAGCTAATCACTAATGTTGAGACTACAGGCTTTTGCTTGTGGAGTAAATTCAAGAAATTGATCGTATTATGGCATGTACAAACCTGTTGTACAATTTGTGTGTGTGCGTACAAGCAAAACAAACAGTGTTTAGAAGATTATAATGACTAAATTAGATAAATCAATCCTTGTTTGGCCCAACATATTTAAGAAAGTTTTATAGCTTATTGCATTAATTTTGTATTCAAATTATTAGTTGTAGTCTTTTTAAGTATAATTATTTCTATTTAAATAATTAATAATATTTTATTATTTATCTTTGATAATTATATTATATTAATTTCCTCTCAAATTAATTATTCGTTAAAGCCTCCGTTTATGTAATTGTTGCTAGTTTACCACTCATATTTTTTTATAATATTTATTTCTCATGCTGTATTAAATTACAATATTAATCGTTTTTAATATTTTAATTAAAAAATAATTATTCATTGTGTCTTCTTAAATTATTTATTAAATAAAACATTAATTTTAGTATGTAGGCCTATATTTAATTTAATGTAATTTTTTTTTATTTATGTATTTTTTTTATTTTATTTTTATGTAATTTTTTTTTTTTTTAATTTAATTTAATTTAATTTTATTGCTTAATACACCAGTCTTCTCTCATACACTGTAAAACCCAACAGTCAAATGTATTAAATGAAATGAGTGTGGTTAACTCAAAATTGACTGAAAGTTACTTCTACTCATTTGAAAAGAGTTTTGAACTCAGTGTTGAAGGTAATGAGTTCATTAAATACCTCAGTACTTCAAATTAAATGGAGTAAATTCACAGTACTCATAGAGATTAGGTTTTTTTTTTTAACTCAAATGGTTTGTAGCAATCTGTTTCCTTAAACGGTTTGAGTTGCCTTAACTTATTGGGTTTTACAGTACTCAGTTGGTTTGAGTTTTCTTCATTTATTGGGTTTTACTGTGCTCAGATTGCTTTGTTTAATCAAATGGATTAAGTTCATAGTACTTATTAGGATTAGTTTTTGAACTTAAATGGTTTGTTGCAATCGGTTTCCTCAAATGGTTTGAGTCACCTAAACTTTTTGGGTTTTACAGTGTAATAATCAGTTTTTAGACTTAATTTCACTAATTGTCTCTCAAAATAATTGTTAAAATTATATAATATATAATATTACAATATTATATATTATTATAAAAATAATCTTCCTTTGCCCCAGTTTTATTTTATTTTATTGCTTAATACACCAGTCATCTCTCATAGTAATCAGTTTTATATTTTTTTTCACTTATTTTCTCTCAAAATAATTATATAAAATTATATATAATATTACAATATTATATATTATTATAAAAATAGTGTTCCTTTCCCCTCGTTTCTTTATTAATTTTTTTATTTTATTGCTTAATACACCAGTCTTCTCTCCTAATAATCAGTTTTAGACTTTATTTCACTAATTGTTTCTTAAAGTAACTATATAAAATTATATATAATATTACAATATTTCATATTATTATAAAAATAGTGTTTCTTTGCCCCAGTTTTATTTTATTCTATTGCTTAGATTTCATTTCACTAATTATCTCTCAAAATATTCATTCATTCATTTTCTATTCGGGTAGTCCCTTTATTAATCTGGGGTCGCCACAGCGGAATGAACCGCCAACTTATCCAGCATATGTTTTCACGCAGCGGATGTCTTTTAGCTGCATCCCATTACTGGGAAACACCAACACACTCCATTCACACACATACACTACGGACAAATTTAGCTTACCCAATTCACCTGTACCGCATGTCTTTGGACTTGTGGGGGAAACAGGAGCACCCGGAGGAAACCCACGCAAACGCGGTTAGAACATGCAAACTCCCCACAGAAACGCCAACTGACCCAGCTGAGGCTCGAACCAGCGACTTTCTTGCTGTGAGGCGACAGCACTACCTACTGCGCCACCGCGTCGCCTGTCTCTCAAACAAATTATATAAAATCATATTATAAATAATACTACAATATTCAATATCACTATAAAAATAATGTTCCTTTCCCCTATTTTATTTTTTTTTTAATTTCACTTCATAAATATTCTCTCTTCAATATATTTAACATCCCCTGCTTGCCTCTCTGCATTGATCCAGGTGTGCTGGGTATTGTTCTGCTCTGTCCTCCTCATAAATAAATAAACATCTCCCCCGGCCCTATAAATAAGTAAATGAAGGATTATATAAAGAGTGAAGGTGGTAATTCCTGATGTGTGATCCTGTTGTCATGCTCTTCACCCGCTAATGTTCTGCGAGGCCTCGGGCCCTTGAAAGGACGCGGTGAAAATGATGTACTGTCTGCAATTAGCATGGCTACCCAATTAAACGCACAGCCATTCAAATGGTGTGCGTATGAGTGTGTGTGCTCACACGTGTGTAGTTGGCTCTGGAGAATATGAACACACAAGAAAGATTTTTTTATGCCCACGGCCAATTTGTCACTTTAATTGCACGGCTGCCTTTGCAGTTGATTATATGCCAATAGAAACACACATTCGCACACACAAATGCATATATCAGCAAGCAATTCAAGTGAATGCACAAATTTAATGGCTAAAAAAAGTCACACGACTTCTGACAGACGCTGAAGTATCCTGCTTATAACTCCATCAGCTTAATTAATACGCATTTCTAGAAGCATATGTGCGTAATTAGTCACTTGCTAGCAGATTTAGATCATTAGTCGCCTGCTAAATTGATATATCCTCATCATCCGTGTCCACGTTAGATAAAATTCCCCAGGACTCAAATGAATTTGTTGTTTTTCTGGCCAAAGCTATAATAGCCGCAGGGTTAAACAGACCTGCGGTGATCTGCATTAGCATGTAATTAGCAGCGCTGTTAAGAGTTCGGTAATGTCAGACATCATCAGCGTCCGTATTTCTCTCTGCGGCTTGTCGAGGTTTGTGATACTTATGTGTGCAGGATGGTGCCACTTTGCCTGTGGCGTATTTAGAGTGTGTCAAAAGCAGTGAGTTTGTTATAAGAGGACTGTGGTTCATTTATATGTTGCCGTTTACATGACACTTATTATTGCTAATAATTGAGCCTTTAACTCAATGTTAATTGCAATTTTACAAAATTAGCTTGTAGCTCAAAAATCAAATAAAAACTGACAGTTTGTTAAAGGGCGTTTAAGCATATATGATGTGTTGGAGTTTGGATTCTTAATTTCCCGCCTTTTTGTTTTTCAAATCCCTAACTGTCAAAGCAGTTACAAAAACTTCTTTAATGGTTCTTCATTGATTCTCTAAAGGTAGTTTACGCATAGTACGAGTTCTATTCCAGAGCCATGCCATCCTGATGAATACTTTTATGCTGAAATGGGTTCTTTTTAGGGGCTCAAGTTGAGGTTTTTTGTTTCCCGCCTCTTTTTTTCAAATCCCTAACTGTCGAAGCACCTCGTTATTGATTTTCTGGAGCTCAGACATTCAACCAATCAGACTGACAACAGTTTCTCAACTTGTGAATTGTTAAAAATAATAATTGTTAAAATAGTTGTACAAAAAACCTAAACTATGAGGTAATAGAAACTTCAGGCAATGTTGAATGGTAATGTTCAATGTTGTTTAGCACTAATAAAATGGCAGCAAAAGCAATATGGTAAAAGACACTTGTAACTACAAAAACAAACATGAAACTACAATAAAAAATATAACATAGGAAGAGTTCTATTTGTAATCCTGTAGTTCAGAGTTTAGGGTTCTTTGTTTCCCGCCTTTTTGTTTTTTGAATCTCTAACTGTTGAAGCACCTCAGTATTGATTTTCTGGAGCTCAACCATTCAACCACAGATACTGACAACACTCTCTCAACTGGAAATTAATAAAAAAAACTTTGTTCTAAAAACCTAAACTAGGAGGTAGTAGAAACTTCAGGGAATGTTGAATGGTAATGTTCAATGTTGTTTAGCACAATGGAAAGTGGAACTTTTATAAAATGGTAGCAAAAGCAGTATGGTAAAAGACACGTGTAACTACAAAAACAAACAACCCAGGCTCATTCTAAATACGTACCTCTATATACATTTCCGGAGAGCACCAAATACGTCCCAGGAGCTACGTTTTTTTGCTGTTTTTGTTTTTGCGAATCCACCAGAGGCCACTGTGTAAACTTTTTCAGATCTCAAATTTCTCTCACAAGTGCCATTAGCGCCTGCTCTTCTGGCATAAATCCAGCAGAGGCCGCTGTCTACTGACTGTTGACTTATTGAATGACTGACCGATCGACTTCACCATCGTACATAGCGAGCTAACTGGACAAACTGGTAACATCGGGAAAGCCGTCCATATGGAGGTAAGCGGTCAGCTGGTAAGCGCGAAAAGGCATCATGTCACCCTGTAGGGTTCGTTTTAAAGACGAAGTGCAGCCATACGTACTTCTGGCTACATAATTTGCGATCTCCAGGAACGTATATATGGCTTCGTTTTCAGAATGAGCCTATGTTGAAAACAAACATAAAACTACAATAAAACATTTTGGGTTTTATTTTAAGCATCGGAAGAGTTATACGTGTATCCTGAAGTTAGGGTTAGGGTTAGGGTTAGGGTTAGAGTTTAGGGTTCTTCATTTCCCGCCTTTTTGTTTTTCGAATCTCTAACTGTCAAAGCACCTCCTCACTGGTTCTCTGAAGCTCAACCATTTAGCCACACAGACTGACAACACTCTCTCAACTTGGTTTCTCCCAGTCATATAATTTTTTATTTTTAGTTTAACAGAACTATAAAGCTCTGTTTGGTTCACCATGCCTTCTCACTAAGGAAGATAAATATGATCCATATTGTCAACTTTAGTTATAACTTATGTTTTTTTTTCTAGATGTTTACATCAATAAAAATGAAAAGTACCTAATCGACACGTTGTTGGGTATTTTTAAATGGCTCAAGTCCAAAAAATCTAAAGTCTATGTAAAATAAATGAGAATTTTAAGACCAGTTCTAACTTCACGCCAAGTGAAAATCGTAAAAGTTTGACCTATATTTCACATGTAGCACAAACTGCACAGAACAAGAAAAACAGGCTTACACTCATAAATATTCTAAAACCATAAATTTTAGCAGTACTATAACGATGTCTTAGCTTGCTGGCTCTGATAAAAACATATATTAGCTTAGCATGCTATATTTGACATATATTTACAGGACAGGATAAACAAATGTAAGCCCATAAATATAAGCAATAGTGCTAGCGATGTTATCGTCCTAATAATGATTTATCAGCCTACTCTGCCTGTGTTTTCAAACCTAACAGGTACAAATCTGACAATTACCGCTTAAAAACATACAGAAACAGTGTTAGCTCAGTCAACATATGCACATATTTGTCCCCAGTTTATTTTTTGTTGTTCTGATAGCAAATCTGACAGGGAAAGTATATGTACAAAGTATTACCTCGCCGCCGTCGCAGTGATGAGCTGGGATTGTGTGAATTGAAATGCTCTGATAGCGCCACAGGAGATGAGAAGACACTTTACGCGCCGTGATATTTCATTACCAGCCGCAGCTGATATAATGACGCCGTCTTATAAAGTGCAATTTTCGCAACATTATTCTCTGTCAGACTAGCAAGGAATATAGTGGCGAATGTGAAGAAAAGGCCTCTGTGTTTGTGTGCAAATGCAGAAGTGGCAATGGCCTCAGAGGGCCTGCTGTGTGTAATCAAGCATAAATAGAGACACAGGCGGTAAACACACATTCAACACAACAACACACATTCTTCACACCCGCGTGCTGTACGAGTGAGCGTGTCAGTAATCTGACTCCCGTTGTCAGACAAATCGTCCTTGGTTTTGCCTGGTGTCAGACTCTGAATGTTTGCCTCTGGTTCTGTCCATCTGACCTGCTGTTTTTGTGTTTTTTTTTTGCTAACTCATTAGCACTTAGCTTCACATTTTTCAAGCGATTCCCTACTTACTACACTGAAATGAGCTGTAAAAAATAAATCCAATTTGTCTGGTAACAAAATACAAACAACTTAATTGAGTTTTTCCTGTATGTTTGTATTTTTATGCTTAAAACATTGAGTATTATTGCTTTGGTAGCTTAGCAATATGCTAACAGATAACCACCAGAAATAATATGTTGAACCAGCTAGCAAAACTTATTGTTAGCCGATACTTACAGTAAATAGGCTGAAAGTTTTATCTTCCAATGCTAATTAGTAATTATTATTAATTCGATTATGCTAATTGTTAGCAGTTTTGCGATTTACAAACAAAGCATAGAATATTATGGTAGTTAGCTAAAGTAGTACTGCTGTTGTAAGACTTAAACTAATTTTATATAAAAATTAATCTAAGTAAACGTCATTTCTTTTACATGAACAATTTGGGTGTTTTATCTATAGCTTTATCTGTAGCTAGTTAGCACTGTAGCTACTTAAACATCTACTAGATTATAAATTTAAATTATAAATTGTTACTGAAAATTTGAGACTGATTTACCGTTTACAACTTTTTACTGTATATTTTGTTGCAAGAATTAAAAGTTGTAAGATTTACCTTTAGTTAGCGTGTTTAATTATGCTCATATCAGTAGACTATAGCATTTAGCATAGCTTACTATTCTGACAAAATATTTTATTTTTACAGGCTCAAAAATGACCTCCTATGATCAAAGCTAGTTTAAAAAAGGCTTCCCTGCTGAAAAATCCAGCTTAAACCTGCCTAAGCTGATTGGCTGGTTTTAGCTGGTCAACCAGCCTGGTTTTAGAGGGGTTTTAGCCATTTCCAGGCTAGTTTCCAGCCATTTCCAGCCTGGTCTTAGCTGGTCAAGCTAGAAAATGACCAGCTAAAACCAACTTAACCAGCCTGGTTTAAACTGGACATAGCTGGTTTTGGCTGGGCTCCCAGCTAAGACCAGGATAGAAATGGCTGGAAACCAGCTTGGAAGTGGCCTAAACCCCTCTAAAACCAGGCTGGTTGACCAGCTAAAACCAGCCAACCATCCTAGGCTGGTTTAAGCTGGATTTTTCAGCAGGGTTCAATAGTGTCATATGCTATCAGACCAAATGCTATTTAGATGCTAACAGCTAACATTACAGTAGTAGTGTGTTCCATAGCTATATCTCGACTAGTTTAGCTTCCCAAACTGTTGTCTCCCTCTATGTACTACAGTTGTATTCTGTGAAGAGCAAAACAGTTTTGAAGCAATCCCTTACTACACTGAAACGAGCTGTAAAATATATATATATATATATATATATATATATATAATATATATATATATATATATATATATATATATATATATATATATATATATATATTATATATATATATATATACACTTTGTCTGTGAACAAAATACAACTTAATTGAGTTTTTTCTCTGTGTGTCTATTTTTAATGCTTAAAAAGCAATGAGTATTATTGCTTTGGTAGCTTAGCAATATGCTAACAGCTAACCATCAGAAATAATTTGTTTAACCAGCTAGCAAAACTTATTGTAATCCAATACATACAGTAAATATGTTGAAAGTTTCACCTACCAATGAATGATAATTATTATTATTAGATTATGCTAATTGTTGGCAGTTTTGCAATTTACAAACATAGCATAGAGCATTATGCTAGTTAGCTAAAGTAGTACTGCTATTGTAAGACTTAGATTAACCTTTTTTATAGATTAACCTTTTTTCTTTTGAACAATTGAGTGTTTTTGAACAAGTTGAGTGTTTTAATTATAGCTTTACCTGTAGCTGGTTAGCACTGTAGCTACTTAAACATCCACTAGATCATAATTTTTGTTTGTTAACATGAAAATCGTAAGGTTTGTAACTGTGAAACGTTGAGACTGAATTACCATTTACAACTTTTTACTGTATATTTTGTTGCAAGAGTTGCAAGTTGCAAGATTTAACTATAGTTAGCGTGTTTTATTAAGCTCATAATGGTAGACTATAGCATTTAGCATAGCTTTCAATTCTGACACAAGATTTTATTGTTTCAAAAATGACCTCCTATGATTGAAAGACTTCAATTGTGTCCTGTGCTAGCAGCTGCAAATGCTATTTAGATGCTAACAGCTAACTTTCACCTTACATTACAGTAGTAGTGTGTACCATAGCTATCTCAGGACTAGTTTAGCTGGAAACAGTTGTCTCATTCATGTTCTACAGTTGTGTCCTGTGAAGAGCAAAACTGCTTGCTAGGTTTTGGGCTAGAGCTAATGTGTTAGCACAACACAAACCTCACACTTACCTGCACCCCGCCGTGACAAACTCACTGCCATCATGATATCGCACCTCAGCGGTGGCGGAAATGTTTGTTTCTGTGTGTGTGTGTGTGCGTGTGTTTTTGTGGAGATCATTTCTATTGTATCTCACTCTGCTATGGAGTCTAAACCACAGAACATTTCCTGATTTTAATCAAACAACGTGTTTTTTAATGACCGCCGTCCCAAAGCACCGTTTCACAGCTTCAAATCCGCTGCCAAAACGGTCATTACGACATTAACGGGGAATCAATACAGCGCAGGCTGGACTCCAGAAGACTTGAATCGATTCCAGAGCGGACAGAGCTTTTCCTTGCGGACCTCGGAGAACTTTAGACCTGTAATATAAGAAAGTTTATTAGCTGAGATCGAAATGCAGGTTGAGTTTCTCATGGCGCAGCTGACAACTTAATAAAATATAAATACAAAGTGTTATAAAAGTGAAGGAATATGAAGACAATGCAATAAGTGTTGCAGAGAAAGAGCTTTTACAGGAATATACTGTGATAGGTGTCCACAAGGTACATTTCACAGCATTATTTTTCATTTTGTCTTTATTATTTTAACATTTTGTTTAACAGTCGTGTCTCACATGTACTCTACATATCATAGTCATTACTTAAACTTGGAAATAATAACCCCTCCTGTTATTTTATTGTTATTACGGACTGAGCAATGAAACAGTGCGTATGCCCTATTGTAATTGCTTCTTCTTATTTTTCTTCTTCTCTATAATGATTCGCAATTTTGAGGGTCCAAGCATACCCGAAAATTTACGTTTATTATAGGTTACGGAAGTAGGTGTGGCAAAATGACTCGACAGCCCCACCTATGCACTTTGACGGAGTGGCCCCCAAGCTATGATTCACGCACAGGTATGAAATTTGGCACACACATCAAACATGTCTCTTGTAGCAAAATCTTAAACCCAACAGGAAGTCAGATATTTTTAACTTCCTCTTCCAAAAAAAGTGCCGTTTTTGCCATTTCCAGGCGTTGTATTTTAACAAACTTCTCCTAGGGATTTTATCAGATCAACATTAAAATTGGGTTTTGTCATCTAAAGGCCTTGGCTATGTTAAATTGCGAAGATCTAGAGTTTTTGTCGAAGGGCATGTCCCTGGCGGCCTCTCAAACTTTAACGATTCGCCACGAAACAGGAAGTTGTTATAACCTCACAACAGGAAGTTGCTTATAACCTCAAAAATCACACGTTTGATAAGAGTCCTGACCTGAACACGTTTACATGCCAATATCCAGTTACAGTTATAGCGCCACCTGCTGGCAACAGGGAATTGCATGTTTTACAGTGTAACAAAGTCGTCCTACAAATTTTATCACATCGAATCCATGTTCCATTAGTTTAGTCTAAAGGCCTTTGGGATGCTAAATTGTGAAGGTCTAGAGTTTTCGCCGTGGCGGACTGACAAAGTTCAGTGCTTCGCCATGGGGAGGAAGTACTTATAACTCAGCCACACAATGTCTGATCTGCCTGAAAATTCACAGGTTCGATGAGGTTCCTCTCCTGAAGACATCTACTGTACATGGCAATATTGAGTCACAGTCATAGCGCCACCTCTTGACAGAGAGAAGTTTGGCATAAATCAGTGATTTTCTCAGATTTTTTAATTATGTATAAGCTTAAATTATTATTGTCCACTGTTCTCTGTCACTCTGAGGCCACCGGGCGGCAGTGAGCCCGAGTACAAGATCGCTTTCATCGCTGCTTGAAGCTTTTATTAATTTTATTATTAGTTACTTTTTATAAACCAGTACTAAGGCAAGTACACATATTGTAAAATAAAGTGCATCTAATAACATGCTAAAGTATATTATCACTCTTAATTTTAGAAATGAAGATGCTTTTTTATTAAACTCAATAAAAACATCTTGTATATTTACATATTTGATATTATTATTATTATTATTTTTTATTATTATTATTACAGCAGCCATACTGTGCTTTCACACCAAAGGTGGTGAGAGCATTAAAGTTCACTCTGGCTGCCCTGGCAACAACAATGTCTACCTGGCTTTGCTCCACTTATCCAATATGTGTCCATATGTCTGAAATATTTTCAAGCAGCAATACTGTTTTGTATTGTTGCAAGAGATTCCCGCTTTTTCAAAGAAAAAAAAAAAAAAAACATTAATGCACATCAGTAACTCGCCAGTAACTTTTTTTTTAATGTACGTCCCTGTAAGAAAACATCGTAAATAATTGGAAATCCGGTGACCACAATATTCAAACCCTTGGGAACAACTGTGGTCGGAACCAAAGTTCACAGGACTGTGTTCTCTAGCATCCACTCATGCGGTGGACTTCTACATTCCGACTGTTTGCCGCCGAACCTCATCATAGCTCATTACCATTGACTTGATTTCAACTCTCCTCGATGCCTACACCGGCAAAGACGTGCAATATTTGTTTATATTTGGATATTTGTTTTAAGTAATTCATTAAATATTTATATTTAAACTTTTAAAAAATATACCACTGTTTCTGAACATGAATTATTCTTTTTTTAATAGCTGTGAAAATTAACTAATTTAATAAAAAAGTATTTGTTTGTTTGTTCATGTCTGAAATAGTGATAATAATTGCAATTTATTAACTTTATAAATATGTTCAAAAACTGTTTAACAATATATTATTTCAAGTTTTTTTTATTATTGTTATCTATTCTTGTTTATTATTGTTATTTGCAACCCAGGCTCATTCTGAAAACTTAGCCCCATATGCATATCTGGAGAGAGTGTTTGTTTTCGCGAATCCACCAGAGGCCGCTGTGTACGCTTTTTGATATCTCAAATTTCTCTCGAGAGTGCCATTCATGCCTGCTCTTCTTACGTAAATCCACTTGAGGCCACTGTCGACTGACTGACCAATCGACCGATACTCACACCCACCCCCTTCCCTAAACCCAACCAATAGTGTTTTAAAAAGCACAGATTGACCCGCCCACCCACTTCCCTAAACCCAACTGACAGTGTATTGAAAAGCAATGTAGAAAAGCAATCTAGAAAAAGAAAAGCCCACTGATTTTTACCACATTTTCAGATTTGATCACATTCTTCCCCTGTTATTTACTTATTTTATTTTTTGGCTTCTGTTTTTGTCTTACCTGCTATCTGGAACCGTTCTCAACCGGACTTGAACCCCGTCGTCGTGGTCAACTCCTCTCTGCATCTCAAGTCCACCGTTGTACATGGCGAGCTACTGGACAAACTGGTAACAGTGGGAAAGCCGTCCACACGGAAAAAGCAGCCATACGTACTTCTGGCTACATAATTCGCGCTCTCCAGAAATGTATATAGGGCTACGTTTTCAGAATGAGCCTATGTTGGTTATTATTGTTATATGTTTATTATTGTTATTAGTGTATATTATTGTTGTTATTATGATTATCATTATTGTTATTATTATTAATGTTGTTGTTGTATTATTATCATTATTGTTTAACAATATAAACAATGTATTAACAATATATTTTTCAAAAGTTATTTCTATTATAATAATAATTATTATTATTATCATTACTACTATTATTATTGTTGTGATTATTATTTTTATCATTATTATTATTATTATTATTATTATTATTATTATTATTATTATTATTATTATTATTATTATTATTATTATTAAAAGGTCTCTAAGTGTACCACAGGTTTCTTTGTTTGTTTCTTTTTATTACTGTCTTTTTTTTAACAAGACTCCAGATTGTGAAAGCTAGGTAAGGTCAAATGAATCATATCAGACCTTTATTTATTAAGGAAGACAGTCACGTGAAACTGAATGATGACATTTTTTTGTCTGAGGAAACCTTGACTGACATCGGAAGTGGACTTAAATGGTGTGAAATACAGGTCTATAAATGCATCCTCATGACCCCTGAAGGTCACAAGACATAAAGAGAGGGGCTGTTAAAACTAAAGATGCCCGCTGTGACCTCAAAACGGGACAGAACGATCTCAGGGGGAGAGAGAGACTGAAGCTAGCTGTGTGTTTGCAGAAAAGTGCGGGCCAATAATTAGTCCTGACAGAGATGGATGCGACAGCTGGAGGCTCATGGGGTTTGTGCAAAGGCAAACACGCACACATACACACACACACACACACACACAAGGTTGGACAGTGGTTGGTGAAAGATGTCAGGTGATGGATTTGGAAACAAAATATAGATTAAATATATGTTTACATCCTCTGGCGGGTTGTTTTATTTCATCCAAATGTCTCATAAAATGTGAAAGCGCTGCTGAACATTGATCGTAATTTCTCAAAGCTGGGAATGGATTTAGACCAGGCTTTAAAGGCTGCGTGAAATTAAAATTTACAATGTTTATTTTGCTAGCGCATGTTGTTAGTTTTAAAGTGAGCAATTACTCTGTGCAAGTTAATCCACTGCAAAAAAAAATTTTTTTTTGGTAATCTTTAATCAAAATCTGACCATTTGTTTCCACTTTGTTTCCGCACATCAGTTCTTCTGTAATGATATCAGTTTGACCGTTTGGGTGTAATATGTTTAGCCACACCCCTTCAACCGTTAGTTTGCTGTGAGTGAAAGATGAGAGGAGGAGCACAGAAGTAAAACTCCACCCCCAACTTGGTATTCCATTTCAGTTGGAAATGCAGCAACATGGTGAAATAATAAATATCTGCAGCAGCTTCTGGTTTATGCAGATTTAGACAAGGGTTAGGGTTAATAATGCAATCAGTTGATTAATTACAAGCATTTTTTTGTATTGAAAGATTAGTCAAATATTATATTTAAATAAAGTAAATATATTCTAATTTGCATACAACTATTGTAAAAACCTGAAAACATTTAAACAATTTATAACACTTTCTGTTCCAAATAGAAAACATTTTTTACAAAAAGACGTTTTACAAAGTTAATGTTTACACTTTGTATTTTTTTTTTTCAATTAAAAACATTTTTTTTTATTTGCTTTACAGGCGCTATCCATAAATAACATTGAATCAATTTGTTCAGTGTTATCTATTACTGTAAATCTATCTTAATAGATTATTCTATCTAATAAAGCTATTATTTTATGCCATTTTCTGTTACAAAATAATCATTTAACATCTGCTCATTTTCATATATTTCTTGCACAAAAATCTGAAAATTGAATGTCAAGAAGTTCAACTATGTAAAAATCTAAAACGGTCTTATAAAATATTTATAACACTTTCTGTTCCAAACAGAAATCAATTTTTTTACGACTCAACTTAATGTTTACATTTTGTATTTGTTTAATAATTTAAGAAATAACATCTGGATAGAACCTGTCCTCGGAAAGTGCAATTCATTATTGTGAATAATTTTTTATCTATTACAGTAAATCTAATAGATTATTATTTGTATTAAGTACTTTCTTTGATTTTTGTCACAAAATAATTAATTTAATATCTGCTCATTTGCATATATTTCTTACCAAATTGAAAGAATATTAAATAAAGTCAAGTTCATTTTTTTGACATGTCAGAGTCAAAGATTTTTACGGAAAAGTATTTTGTGAATCTCTCTGTAATTTATGGTAAACGTAGGTATTTATGAACTAATCCCTTTCTAAAATCTCTTACTAATATATACAGATATAAATAAATCTGTAAATTATGTTTAAGAAATGTTTTCTTTACATTAGTGTGAAAAAATGAGCCAAAAGGCCTAAAATCTCAAAATTGACTAATGCACAAAAAACAAAAAATACACAGTGTTTTTGCCTGTAGTGTCTCGCTTTAATAAAATCAGAGCATTTCCCCCTTTCAGTTTGCTTTGTTTTCTGAATAAATGCCACATGCTGCTGCAGATTAAATTAAGACGGGGACATTTACATTTCTCCGGGGCGTCTAGCAGCCGTATAAGTGCATGTGCAAGAGCAGCCAGGGCTGCATTGGGGTGATAAGCGATATTTTCTATATGAAATAGCTGCCGGCTATCGAGAACTGGTTAATAAATGCCCTTTGAAATGTTACTCGGTTCTTGAAGACGACTCAGTTCTGACCATAACTCACCTCACATTACGGAAATTCAGCTGCCGAGTTACAAGAACACACAGCAATGCGTTGTTGAGCCTTTGAAGGTGCTGTATGAATAACGTAATAAAAATGCTAATGCTAGCACTTGTTTTGTAGATTCACATCCAAAGATAGACAATTTACAATGGTTTACGGTGCAGTTACTGTAAATATTAGATATGCCTACTATTTATATTTGGCTAGAAGCCAAAATATATTTCAACTGATCATATTCAATAGAGAAAATATGATTTAAATAACCATTGATTTGCGTCCTTGCATATTTTCAATAGTCAGTGCTAGTGCTAATGTTTTTGAAGATGTATTTTTGTTCATGTTTTGACAAAATTCTACCTATATTTAATATTGATTTTATTAATAAAATTTTGTTTTATTTTATTGAAATGTAATGCTAATTTTGGGTGACACAGTGGTGCAGTTGGTATCGCTGTCGCCTCGTCGCAAGATGGTCACTGGTTCGAGCCTCGGCTGGCTCAGTTGGCATTTCTGTGTGGAGTTTACATGTTCTCCCCGTGTTCCTGTGGGTTTCCTCCGAGTTCTCCGGTTTCCCCCACAGTCCAAAGACGTGCTGTAGGTGGATTGGGTAAGCTAAATTGTCTGTAGTGTATGTGTGTATGTCCTGATTCTCCAGGTTGGGGGTTGAGCGTTGGGCTTACGACCCACCTCATAAAAATTAGATGTTTTGAAACACCAATATGGTGTGACTAAATATCAACTTCGGTTCTGGGAGTAAGTAATGCTAATTTTACTTTCGCAATTCACTTGACATGGTACTTGATGTTACTTTCACAATTATAGCATATTTAGCCTTTTCGGTTTCAAAGTGTAGCTTCAGTGTAATGTTTAATTGCTTTTTGTTTACATTTTTACTGCAGTCTAAAGTGTTTAGTCATTTTTGAGTGTTTTTTTTTTTACTTTCACTTTCATTTGAATCTTTTTCTCAATATTTAAATAAATGACATTTAATCAAAGAAATCGACTTTAGGCCATACCTGTCAACCCTCCCTTTTTTCCTGGGATTCTCCCATATTTTACAATTCTATTCCATTACTGCAATTCTATTATCACCCCGTAAATGTATTTTCCCGTATTTCTCCCGTATTTTTTGTGTTTATGAAGGGTGGCAATAAACTTCAAAGAGCCGATCCTCCCTATACGCAACCCATACCGCCGAACCATCAGGGGACGTCCCTTGCTCTTAAACGTGAATCTGTTTGTGCTTTCACTTTATTTAGGCATGAAAACACTTTGAAATAAATATGAAAATAGCGGGATTCCCTTTCTTTCCATTACAGGCACCGTTGCCCTTTCAATGCAATCCTCAAAACAGTCCGTTTATATAGCGGTGCATGACTGTCAGACGTGCTTTATAGTGATAAATAGACGCTGTTTCCCAAACGGATTCTGTACATGCGATGGGTTTTGGGTGCGTGTTTGAAAAGACATATACACATAATCAGTGTTGGGGAGAATACTTTGTAAATGTATTTAGTTACAGAATACAGAATACCTGCTTTAAAATGTATTTTGTAACGTATTCCGTTACTTTGCTTAATCCTGGTACTGTATTCTAAATACTTGGAATACTTGCCCTTAAAAACAGCCTTCAAGTCTATTAAATGTCACACTATGCATTGGTAGCAATTTCTGCAGGAAAACAGAGGGCCTCTAGTGCCCATTATTGACTGACAAATAAATAAAACTATATAATTATGTTTATTAAATAATGTTTATTTATCAAAGTGTCAACAAATTCAATTTCTGTTTCTATAATAAAGATAAAAAGTGCTTGAACATAGACAGCATTACTGTCTGTAATATACAGTATATGTATATAATATGCATTTTGCTTACCCTTTGTATTTCACAGTCTGCACAGAAAAAGAGATTGCACTGCACTGTCAGGTTTCGCTCACCCCTCTCATTCTTTAAAGAGAAAAAATGCTTGAACTTCCAAGACGTGAATGCATTTTTTCCTTTACTGCTGCTAGAAAGTTGCTTCGGTTGCGGCTCCAACCCCTCCTGCCCCTGGTCTGAATCCTTCATATTTGTACACTCAAGTTAACCAGGGCTGCCAACTTTGTCTAAGGTGTCCCGCCCACATTTGTGTCAGAAAAGCGAACGTAAATTTAAGAAGCGTAAATGAAACCTCTGAAAGCGCAAACAAAACATCAAGCAGCGAATTCACGAACAATGACGGCAAAAAAAGCAGTTTATTTGAAAATCATGGTTGTTGTCCGGTTGTTCGGTGTTTGCGATCGTCCTTTTTGCTGCGTGAGAAAATGGAGGTGTGTCGTGAGAGCATGAGAACAGGGTCATTTGCGTGAGTCTCACTGAGTTAACGCTGGTGATTGCAGTCGGGAGTGTAGCTTCTGTTTCTATGGTTTCGACGGCAATTTAGTAATATTATGGGCCAGACACGCATCGCCCGAAGTATTCCAATGGTATTAGGAAAGTAACTGTATTCTAAATACCCTGTTTTAAAAATAGTAACTGTAACGGAATACAGTTACTCATGAATAGTATTCTAAATACAAACCGCCGCTACATGTATTCCGTTACTCCCCAACACTGCACATAATAATAATAATAATAATATCTTAACATGTCGATTTTGGTGGGTTTTCTTTTAAACACAACAAATTTTGTCTTAAATGAACATAAACAGTTAGGAAAGCAATCGAATGCTTTCATTATAGATCTGTGCATTTTTAAAGTGACATCCCTGTTATTTAATGAAATCAAACGAAATCTAAATTAGAGATTCATTCGCTGCTCTTTATTCAGATTTATACAGTGAAGAAATTATACAGTGAAGAAAAGGTTAATGAGATTTGATAACTTGATTTTATTTTCTTATAATAGCTAGCCTATTAATTTTAATAGGGGGGCGGGGGCATCCCTTATTTTCACATCCCAATGTTGACAGGTATGCATTAGGCTAACCTTTTTAAATATTTTATTTCTGTAAATGTTTGTTTTATTCCAGGTACCAAAACTTTTTATTTTCATGATTTTAGTTTTGCACACTAATCCCCGATGCTTAAAAATATACAATGCTAGCATTAGCCTATTAATATTATTCTGCCTTATCATTAGCATTAGCATTCACCTTAAGCACACGTTACACAAAAAAGAAACACTTAAATTGATTTTAAATTTACAATCGATAAACCAATCGGCTAAAGAATGATTCGATCTTAAGCCTTCGTTTGTCCATTAAACAGCACTTTTGTCATTATCAGTACCTGTAGCATTTAAGCATTGTGTGACTTTTCGCCTCAGGCCGGCCTTTTGCTCCTCTTATTTGTTTGCTCACATTTCGAAAATGGGATTAAGCTTCATTTAATCCTCCATTGAAACCTCCAACCATTCAAAACCCTCGAATTAAATGGCACACAAACTGGAAAAGCTGCTCGCGCTTCATCAAACACAAATGACTTCAACTAGCATGAGTTTCAGATAGCAATTCATTTATTACCTCGTATCTCTCTTTTTTATGAGGTAATTTGGTTTCTGTTGTATATAGAGCGAATAATTTGACAGGCGGGCGATTGTGTTTCGATATTGCAGGGACGTTTACATTGTGAGATGTGTTTTAGCCATCGGATCATTTCCATTTGAGTCCATTAAGTCACGGACCGGCACGCAAACCCCTGCTGTCAGAGCGGCTGTTGGAGATGAAAACATATCCTCCGTATCCTTAATGAAACGCATTTAAATGAGTCATTTATCAGGGCAGAAACACAGCTGTTCACCGCCACCAGCACCAAGATCTTCATCTCACATCTAAATTGAAAAGAAGAGAAACGATTTTTGTGTTATTTGTTCAGTTCGCAGTTGTTTCATTGCAAAATGTGTTTAATTGTGAAGCAGAGGTGCTGGCTTAATAATGTGTTGGAATGCATCGGTATTTGTAGAATAAAATTGATTTATTACTTAATGAACAGAGTTATAACAGAAAGTTTTGGTATTGGTTGCTGATTGGTTGGTTAAATAATACATAATAGTAGCGTATAGTATGTGAAATAAAATATTTTTTGATTCAAAATTGTGTTTGTAGCAAATGTTAGTACAGTATGAATATATGTACAAAAATAATACATGTACACAATGACCAGAGGCAGATTTAACCAATAAGCGAGGTAAGCACCCCGATAAACACCTAAAAATATAAATGATGCCCATAAATTATATAACATAATTTTCTATATTTTGTATGGCGAGGGTCTTACAAAAATAAAATTTTGAGATAATTATTACATCTGCGCAAATTTGTCCCCCACCCTCAATCATGGAGCAGTCCAGCAGTCAAATCTGGTGAATATTTAGTTTTAAAAACAAAATAGTTTCTTTATTATTTTTAGTTGTGAGTTAATTTTAAGAAAACAAATCATTTAAGTATGTAACGATTGCATTACAATGAAACATAACAAATGAGATTAAGTGATAAATATATATAAAAAATAATAAATAATAGTACAAAGAGTGCATTTTAGGACTGTTGGGCCCCATGGCTGGAATTGCTTAGGGCCCCCAAAACACTAAATCCGTCCCTGACAATGACATCACCTGTTTACTATATAACTAGGCCTGGGGTGCCCAAACTGTTTCGTATGAAGGGCCAAAAACCAAATCTTATTGATAGCCATGGCCCGAAGATAAATATACCAAACTATTTTACATTAAATTTGCCATGGGTAATTCCCTAATTCATATTATTTTTTCATAATATTAAAAATTACTTTAAATCGTATTAACTAATGCAGCATAACTTTTTAAATTATAACTTATTTCAATAAAAACATAATCATGTTTATAACACTAGTTCAATGCTGAATACACTAGTCAAGCAGAATCTGCCTTTGCCTTGATTAAAGTCTATGCATTGTCCTCTATCCGTCGTATGTACATTTTAAACTAAATCTGATTAATTTAGACCATTTAAATCAAAACATTTTATTTTTGATAGCTTTTTGTAGCTTAACAATAAAACAAACAAATAAAAGGGTACATGTACATTAAATTTGAAATGACAATCTCTAAACCATTCGCAGATGGGATGGCGAACCAAATCAAAGATTACCATGCGCCAACTTTGGCCCGCGGGCCCTAGTTTGGGCATGTCTGCACTATGCTTATATAAAATACCTTTAATTACCTTTATTGTAATACAATAATGTGCACCTTTTGTAAACCTGCCTTGAAACAATAATTATTGTGAAAAGCGCTATTCTAATAAACTTGAATTGAAAATATAACACATTATTTACAGTGCGTCCGGAAAGTATTCATAGTGCTTCACTTTTTCCACATTTTTTTTATGTTACAGCCTTATTCCAAAATGGATTAAATTAATTTACTTCCGCAAATTCTACACACAATAACCCATAATGACAATGTGAACAAAGAGTTTTTGAAATTGTTGCAAATTTATTAAAAATAAAAAACCTGAATAATCACATGTACATCAGTATTCACAGCCTTTGCTCAATACTTTGTTGATGCACCTTTGGCAGCAATTACAGCCTCAAGTCTTTTTGAATATGATGCCACAAGCTTGGCACACCTGTCTCTGGGAATTTTTGCCCATTTCTCTTTGCAGTACCTCTCAAGCTCTATCAGGTTTGATGGGAAGCAACGATGTACAGCCATTTTCAGATCTCTCCAGAGATATTCAATAGGATTTAGGTCTGGGCTCTGGATGGGCCACTCAAGGACATTCACCGAGTTGTTGTGAAGCCACTCCATTGATATTTTGGCGGTGTGCCTTGTGTCATTGTCCTGCTGGAAGATGAATCGTGGCCCCAGCCTGAGGTCAAGAGCACTCTAAAGCAGGTTTTCATTCTGGATGTCTCTGTACATTGCTGCATTCATCTTTCCCTCTATCCTGACTAGTCTTCCAGTTCCTGCTGCTGAAAAACATCCCCACAGCGTGACGCTGCCACCACCATGCTTCACTGTTGGGATGGTATTAGTCTGGTGATGAGCGGTGCCTGGTTTTCTCCAAACGTAACGCCTGGCATTCACTCCAAAGGGTTCAAAATTAGGCCCCGTTTACACTAATGCGTTTTTGTTTTAAAACGCATAAGTTTTGCTACGGTTACGTCATCCATCCACACTACGCCGGAGTTTTTGAGCCCCAAAAACGGAGCATTTTGAAAATGCTGGTGAGGTCATTTTCATTCTAAAACGCTGCTGCTCCGTCTCAGTGTGGATGGGGGAAAACGGAGACATCTGAAAACGGAGGCTTGGCTGCTGAGATTCACTACCTGATTGGGACTTTTGGGTCATTGCGTATCCTTCCCTTATTCGTCAAGCCCCTATCACGTGACTATAACGCTACCAGAAGACAGCAAACCAGCCTTCACTGTAAACGACAGCATGGACACAGAAATGGGAGCGTTGTCTGCACTTTTGTCCGTTTTAGGCGCCATTGTGCAGTTAAACTCTGCCTTTTTTACTACAGCAGCTGCATATATACGCAAGAGGCAAGCTATTGTTCAAGCACTCGCTAATCGCTTGCGTTCATTGTTCAACCAGCGTTTGTTGACTAACAATAACCAAATGCCGAGCGAGACACATGCTTTCTGTTTATACTTGAACGCGCATGCCCAGAGTGCGCGAATGGTCACGTGATATACGTTTTTGGTGGAGTAGTGTGGACGGAGATATGTTTAGAAACGCTAGATGAAACGCTAGTGTGGACGCGGATCGTTTTTGATCTAAAACGCCGTTTCAAAACGAAAACGCATTAGTGTAAACGGGGCCTTAGTCTCATCAGACCAGAGAATTTTGTTTCTTATGGTCTGAGAGTCCTTCAAATGTCTTTTGGCAAATTCCAGGCAGGGAGTGGCTTCTGTCTGTCCCCTCTACCATACAGGCCTGATTGGTGGATTGCTGCACAGATGGTTGTCCTTCTGTAAAGTTCTCCTCTCTCCACAGAAGAACACTGAGCTCAGACAGAGTAACCATCAGGTTATTGATCACATCCTTAGCTTAGATGTCCGGCCAGCTCTAGGAAGAGTTCGGTGGTTCCAAACATCTTTCACTTGGATGATGGAGGCCACTGTGCTCATTGGAACTTTCAGAGCAGCAGAAATTTTTCTGTAACCTTCCCCAGCCTTGTGCCTCGAGACAATCCTGTCTCGGAGGTCTACAGACAATTCCTTTGTCTTCATGCTTGGTTTGTGCTTTGACATGCACTGTCAACCCTGGGAACTTATATAGACAGGTGTATGCCTTTTCAAATCATGTCCAATCAACTGAATTTACCACAGTTGAACTCCAATTAAGCTGCTGAAACATCTCAGTGTAACCAGGGATGGAATGCTGACAACAGGATGCGGATCCAAATGCAGGTTTATTTAAAGGGATGGTCAGACAAGCAATGATCAGTACAGGAGCAAACAGATGTATGAAGACAATCCAGAGTCGTAGTCAATATAACAGGCAAAAGGTCACAGGGATGGCAGCAGACAGGCAGAAACAGAGAATCAAGGCGAGGGTCCAAACACGACAAAGACAAAACAAGGAAACGCTTAGAATTGACACTGTGAACAGATGAACAAGACTCGGCAACTGGAGAGTGTGTGTTTGCTGTTTATATACTGTGTGTGTAATCAGTCCTTGAGCAGTTTCAGCTGTGGATGTAATCAGTGAAGATGTGGAACCGGTTGTGTGTGATGTCAGAGTATGCATGTATGGGGGATGTAGTCCATATGATGGTGGATTTGTAGTCCATGGGTGTTTGTGCATGTAAACCAGCGATCTAAGGGGAGAAGATCACTGGTGATTGTGACAGAGCCCCCCCTTTAAGGAGTGGCTTCCAGACACTCCTATCATAGTTCAGGCGGGAGGTGGAGCGGAGGCGGAACAGGGGGAGGGATGGAGGGCCAGGACCATGCAGCTGAGGAGTGTCTGAAGCATGAAGCAGCAGTAGGCCCAGAGAGTGGAGCTGCGGAGGGCCTGGAGCGTGGAGCTGCGGAAGGCCCGGAGAGTGGAACTGCGGAGGGCCTGGAGCGTGGAGCTGTGGAAGGCCTGGAGAATGGAGCTGTGGAGGGCCTGGAGCGTGGGGCTGCGGAAGGCCCGGAGAGTGGAACTGCGGAGGGCCTGGAGCGTGGAGCTGCGGAAGGCCCGGAGAATGGAGCTGCGGAGGGCCTGGAGCGTGGGGCTGCGGAAGGCCCGGAGAGTGGAACTGCGGAGGGCCCGGAGAGTGGAGCTGCGTAAGGCCCGGAGAGTGGAACTGCTGAAGGCCTGGAGTGTGGAGTTGCAAAAGGCCTGGAGCATGGAGCTGAAGTTGGTCTGGGGCTTAGGTTCAGCAGGCACAGGCAGTTCATATACCCCAATGGATCAGGAGGCTTTGGTTCAAGGGGCACTGGCAGTTCATTAAACTCCAGTGGGTCAGGAGGCTTGGGTTCAGGAGATACAGGCATTTCATTTAACCCGAGTGGGTCTGGAGGTTTGGGTTCAGGAGACACTGGCAGTTCATTTAACCCCAGTGGGTCTGGAGGCTTGGGTTCAGGAGATACTGGCAGTTCATTTAACTCCAGTGGGTCAGGAGGCTTGGGTTCAAGGAGCACTGGCAGTTCGTATAACCCCAGTGGGTCAGGAGGCTTAGGTTCAAGGAGCACTGGCAGTTCGTATAACCCCAGTGGGTCAGGAGGCTTGGGTTCAAGGAGCACTGGCAGTTCGTATAACCCCAGTGGGTCAGGAGGCTTAGGTTCAAGGAGCACTGGCGGTTCATATAACCCCAGTGGGTCAGGAGGCTTGGGTTCAAGGAGCACTGGCAGTTCATATAACCCCAGTGGGTCAGGAGGCTTGGGTTCAAGGAGCACTGGCAGTTCGTATAACCCCAGTGGGTCAGGAGGCTTAGGTTCAAGGAGCACTGGCAGTTCGTATAACCCCAGTGGGTCAGGAGGCTTGGGTTCAAGGAGCACTGGCAGTTCGTATAACCCCAGTGGGTCAGGAGGCTTAGGTTCAAGGAGCACTGGCAGTTCATATAACCCCAGTGGGTCAGGAGGCTTGGGTTCAAGGAGCACTGGCAGTTCGTATAACCCCAGTGGGTCAGGAGGCTTGGGTTCAAGGAGCACTGGCAGTTCGTATAACCCCAGTGGGTCAGGAGGCTTAGGTTCAAGGAGCACTGGCAGTTCGTATAACCCCAGTGGGTCAGGAGGCTTGGGTTCAAGGAGCACTGGCAGTTCGTATAACCCCAGTGGGTCTGGAGGCTTAGAGAAGTCACTCGGCTCTAGTGACTCTTGGAAATTATAAGGCTTTGGCAGTCCTTCGTGGGACTGAGGTGGCGGCTCTGACCAGTCATGGAACTCAGGTGGCGGCTCTGGCCATTCGTGGAACTCAGGTGGCGGCTCTGGCCTTTCGTGGGACTCAGGTGACTGCTCTGGCCTTTCGTGGGACTCAGGTGACTGCTCTGGCCTTTCGCGGGACTCAGGTGACAGCTCGGGCCTTTCGTGGGACTCAGGGGACTGCTCTGGCCTTTCGTGGGACTCAGGGGACTGCTCTGGCCTTTCGTGGGACTCAGGTGACTGCTCGGGCCTTTCAAGGAATTCAGGGGGATCTGGCGCCCGCCCTTCGGGGAATTCAGGAGAATCTGATGCTCGCCATTCAAGAGATTCAGAGGTTTCTGGGCCATTCGAGGGATTCAGAGGTTTCTGGCGCCCGCCATTCGGGGAATTCAGAGGTTTCTGGCGCCCGCCATTCGAGGGATTCAGAGGTTTCTGGCGCCCGCCATTCGAGGGATTCAGAGGTTTCTGGCGCCCGCCATTCGAGGGATTCAGAGATATCTGGTGCCCACCATTCGGGGAATACAAAGGGTTCTGGCGGCGGCGACTCTGGCAGCTCTGGCGGCGGCGACTCTGGCAGCTCTGGCGGCGGCGACTCTGGCAGCTCTGGCGGCGGCGACTCTGGCAGCTCTGGCGACTGAGGATCTGGCAGCTCTGGCGGCGACTGAGGATCTGGCAGCTCTGGCGGCGACTGAGGATCTGGCAGCTCTGGCGGCGACTGAGGATCTGGCAGCTCTGGCGGCGACTGAGGATCTGGCAGCTCTGGCGGTGACCGAGGATCTGGCAGCTCTGGCGGTGATTGAGGATCTGGCAGCTCTGGCAATGACTGAGGATCTGGCAGCTCTGGCCGTGACTGAGGGATCTGGCAGCTCTGGAGGTGCGGTGGCAGCTCTGGCAGTAACAGCTAGCTCTGGTGGTGGCAGCAGCTCTGGCAACTCAGGTGGTGGTGGCCATTCTGGTGGCTCAGGTGATGGCATTTCAAGAACAGGAACAGGAACTATGGCAGGAACAGACTCGGAACAGGAACCCATCTTTTGAGCTATTTGCAGATTGGCGCTTACCTCTGCGTGAGCTGGAGGGCTGGTTGTGGCCACTTTGTGAGCTGGAGGACTGGAGGCAGCCATTTTGTGAACTAAAGGACTGGAGACAGCCATCTTGTGAGCTGGAAGACTGGAGGCGACCATCTTGTGAGCTGGAAGACTGGAAGCGGCCATTTTGTCAACTGAAGGACTGGAGACAGCCATCTTGTGAGCTGAGGAACTGGAGGTGGCCATCTTGTGAACATGAGGACTGGAAGAGGCCATTTTGTTGGCTAGAGAACTGGAGGCGGCCATTTTGTCAACTGAAGGACTGGAGGTGACCATCTTGTTAGCTGGAGGACTGGAAGTGGCCATTTTGTGAGCTGGAGAACTGGGGGTGGCCATTTTGTTACATGGAGGACTGGCGGCAGCCATCTTGTTATCTGGCTGTGGTCTAGGCTGGTGAACAGGGGACAGGAGTATAGGAGATGCCAGCATAATGGTTTTACTGGAGGGAACAGCCAGCCCCGTTGCCGGCGGGTCTCGCTGTCTATTGCCCCCCCCCAAAAAACATTTAGGGGTTTCCTCCACCTCGCCTACGGTGAAGGGGGACCCACTGAGTTTGAGTACAAGTTCAATGTAAAACTCTAGTGTCCAATGGGGTTCAGGAAATGGCATGTATGAATAAAATGGCTCAGAAAGTCCTCCACGGAAGAAAATCATTAGGCATGAATTGTTCATAGATGTTAAATGAGCTACCTGGATAAAGTCCTCCACATACTCCTCGATTGACTTGGCTTCCTGACGGAGACGCATGATCTTGACACCCGCTGGATCCATGTTGTGGCCGAGTCTTCTGTAACCAGGGATGGAATGCTGACAACAGGATGCGGATCCAAATGCAGGTTTATTTAAAGGGATGGTCAGACAAGCAATGATCAGTACAGGAGCAAACAGATGTATGAAGACAATCCAGAGTCGTAGTCAATATAACAGGCAAAAGGTCACAGGGATGGCAGCAGACAGGCAGAAACAGAGAATCAAGGCGAGGGTCCAAACACGACAAAGACAAAACAAGGAAACGCTTAGAATTGACACTGTGAACAGATGAACAAGACTCGGCAACTGGAGAGTGTGTGTTTGCTGTTTATATACTGTGTGTGTAATCAGTCCTTGAGCAGTTTCAGCTGTGGATGTAATCAGTGAAGATGTGGAACCGGTTGTGTGTGATGTCAGAGTATGCATGTATGGGGGATGTAGTCCATATGATGGTGGATTTGTAGTCCATGGGTGTTTGTGCATGTAAACCAGCGATCTAAGGGGAGAAGATCACTGGTGATTGTGACACTCAGGAAGTCTGTGAATACTTATGTACATGTGATTTTTTCAGGTTTTTTATTTTTAATAAATTTACAACAATTTCAAAGAATCTTTTTTCACATTGTCATTATGGGGTATTGTGTGTAGAATTTTGAGGAAATAAATTAATTTGATCCATTTTGGAATATGTGGAAAAAGTGAAGCGCTATGAATACTTTCTGGATGCACTGTATATACAGTACATATGAATAATAAACAGTAAAATCAAAATATAATATCAGTACTAAAATATATATAAATAAAATAACCACTATTCATTTTTTAAAGTTTGATTTATGTTATATTATTTGATCAGTGTAGTAGAGCGTGTCTTTGAGCACAGATCTTGTTATTGTTGTAGTTATCAGTTAAATTCCAGTCACACTCGGCTGCTGTGTTTCTCACCTCAGGCTGTTTCTGCACTGAGAGCAGCTCTGGACGAACCGACCTGCGGGTTTGATCTCTACAGATCTGCCACATACTGTTTGACATCATGTGACACCTGCTGAACCACTGACAGGTGTGTGTGTGCGTGCGTGCGTGCGTGTGCGTGCGTGCGTGTGTGTGTGTGTGTGTGTGTGTGTAAGATGGTGTATATATGTGTGTGGGCATGTATTGTTTCTTTGTGTTAGACACACACAGTGCATGTGTATCTGCATTTGTGCCTGTGTGTTTCTGTTTGTATGGTTGTGTGTTTTTGTCTGTGTGTGTTTGTTTCTGTGTTTATTTGTAAATATGTGTGCGTGCATGCTTGTGTGTGTGTGTGTGTGTGTGTGTGCGCACGCATGTGTGCATGACCTATAAACCTCCGCATCTCTGCCTGTGTTGTGATGTTGAAGGTCAGGTTGGGGTGCGAGTGTGTTAATGATGTGTGTGTTCATGTCTTCATGCCCTGAGGATTGACTCTCACTTCTCTTTCAGCTTTTTGATCTCTGCTTTGGGTTTCAGGTCAAAAAAGAAAAAATAACGAAATGTGTGCAAATAGATGTAAAGCCCTGTGCATTTGTAAACACAACAAAAAACAACATCAGACGAAACAAAAACAAACTCAATGCTTTCAGGGCTGATTCACATTCAGATTGTGTTTGTAAATATTCAGCTCTGTGATCTTGGATTTGACAGAATCTGCATAGATGAACTAATGCGAACATACAAATGTAAGTCTTTCTCTATGGAAAAATGTATGTGGCAGTGATGTTTTTAGTATATAGTTAATTTTCTATTTAAATATACACTCACCGGCCACTTTATTAGGTACACCTGTCTAACTGCTCGTTAACGCAAATTTCTAATCAGCCAATCCCATGGCAGCAACCTAATGCATTTAGGCATGTAGACATGGTCAAGACGATCTGCTGCAGTTCAAACCGAGCATCAGAATGGAGAAGAAAGGTGATTTAAGTGACTTTGAACGTGGCATGGTTGTTGGTGCCAGACGGGCTGGTCTGAGTATTTCAGAAACTGCTGATCTACTGGGATTTTCATGCACAACCATCTCTAGGGTTTACAAAGAATGAAAAAGAGAAAATATCCAGTGAGCGGCAGTTCTGTGGACGCAAATGCCTTGTTGATGCCAGAGGTCAAAGGAGAATGACCAGACTGGTTCGAGCTGATGAAAAGGCAACAGTTACTCAAATAACCACTCATTACAACTAAGGTATGCAGAAGAGTATCTCTGAATGCACAACACATCCAACCTTGAGGCGGATGGGCTACAGCAGCAGAAGACCACACCAGGTGCTACTCCTGTCAGCTAAGTACAGGAAACAGGCTGCAATTCGCACCATGTCATGAAGCGTGAATTATCTCAGACTGGTTTCTTGAACATGACAATGAGCTCACTGTACTCAAATGGCCTCCACAATCACCAGATCTCAATCCAATAGAGTCCAATAGAGTACCTTTGGGATGTGGTGGAACAAGAGATTCGCATCATGGATGTGCAGCTGACAAATCTGCAGCAACTGCGTGATGCTATCATGCCAATATGGACCAAAATCTCAGAATATGAATATTCTGATATTCTTCATAATATATATGGAATATTTCCAGTACCTTGTTAAAGCTATGCCACAAAGGATTAAGGAAGTTCTGAAGGCAAAAGGGTGTCCAACACAGTACTAGAAGGGGTACCTAATAAAGTGGCCGGTGAGTGTATTTGCTATATTATTTTAATATACAAATTAGAACAATTATTTTAGATTTAGTATTTTTAAACATATGGCTCAGTGGTTATCACTGTTGCCTCTAGACGGTCGCTGGTTCGAGTCCCGGCTGGGCCAGTTGACGTTTCTTTGTGGCATTTGCACATTCTCCCTGTGTTTGTGTGGGTTTCCTCCGGGTGCTCCGGCTTCCCCCACAGTCTAAAACATGCGGTATAAATGAATTGGGTAAACAAAATTGGCCATAGTGTATGAGTGTGTGTGTGTGTGTGTGTGTGTGTGAATGCGAGAGTGTATGGGTGTTTCCCAGTACTGGAAGGGCATTCGCTGCGTAAAACATTTGCTGGAGTAATTGGCAGTTCAAGCCGAAGGAAAATGAATGAATGAATGGACATACTATGATTGTTTTGTAAGTACTGTAAACTGTACAAGTATGTACTGTAAGCATTATAGTATGGTAAATTTAAGCACCTTGTGATTAATTAAGTTACTATGCTACAGTTTCACCACCATAATACCATGGAATAGCACAAGACTGTAGACTGTGGAGATGTTTAATTCAGTTTGTGTTTGTGTGTTGTTGTGTCGACAGTGCAGTTTTTTCTGATGGCAGCCGTCTGCAGGGTTTGACGCAGGACGAGTCTGAGTGCCTTCAGTAACCACAGACATCACACACAGTTATTTCAGTAGACAGGAGAGTAAGGAGAACGCCCGGTGAACACACACGAACACACTTGTAAATGTGCCTTTATGAGGACTTCCTATAGACATAATGCATTTTATACCGTACACACTGTATATTCTATTTCCCTACCACAAATCTACCCGTAAACCCACCCTCACAATAAACAATCAGGATTTTTACAGTTTCAAAATTATTTATGAGCCATTTTCTTTATGCGGACCACAAAATGTCCCCACAAGGTCAAAATTGTCTGGTATTGCTATACTTGAGGTGACATTTGGTGCCCACAATGTAAGGAATACAAGGTATTACAAACGCACCCACACACAGACACTCTCTCTCTATTACACACACACACACAGATGTCCCCAGATGCTTCAAATGGACAGCGTGAGCAAGAGTCACGTCTGTATTGGACAAGGTCATCACAGAGCCTGAAGGTAAACACAATTTCATACTTGTGTGATTTTAAAATGAGGGGTTTTTTGTACTCAAAGAGAGAAAAAACTGGCATAATTATGAGATGAAAAGGAGATATTTAAGCATTTACTTAATTTGTTTACTTCATTTAAGCATATATACTTTATGCAACAAATTTTATGTGCTCATAATTTGAGCACCACTATATGTTGTGAAAATGCGCATTGTTATTTGTCAAGGATTTAATAATTCCATACATTTATATAGCGCTTTTCTGGACACTCAAAGCACTTTACACATTGGGGGGAATCTTCTCATCCACCACCAGTGTGCAGCATCCACCTGGATGACGCGACGGCAGCCATATTGGTGGAGAGGAGACAGAGTGATAAAGCCAATTATCATATGGGGATGGTTAGGAGGCCATGATGGACAGAGGCCAGTGGGCAAATTTTGGCCAGGATATAGGGGTTAAACACCTACTCTTTTTCGAAGGACATTCTGGGATTTTTAAGGACCACAGAGAATCAGGACCACAGAGAGTACTGACCGGGCTCAGCCCTGCTTAGTTTCAGTTGGTGACCATGTGAGAATTGCAGAGAGGTAACTGAGGGTAATTATTTAGGGTAATAGTAATGTAATTAATGATTTATTTCTTGCAGAGACTGATCATCAGGGGCTATAGCCAATATTTGGTCACTCGTGCCAATGCCAAACGTCTGTTTCAATGGGGCAGCACTGAAAATCTTGGGCTGTGGACAATGTGAAACGTGTTGTTCTCTGATGAGTCCACCTTCACTGTCTTTCCCACACACAGGAGAGTTACAGTGTGGAGAAGCCCCAAAGAAGCGTACCACCCAGACTGTTGATGCTCAGAGTGAAGCATGGGGGTGGATCAGTGATGGTTTGGGTTGCAATGTCATGGCATTCCCTAGGCCCAATACTTATGCTAGATGGGTGAGTCACTGCTATGGACTACCGGACCATTCTAGTGGACCATGTGCACCCAATGGTTCAAACTTAATATCCTGAAAGCGGTGCTGGGTATCAGGATGTAGTTTGATGAACATGAAAGTGAAGTTGAACATCTCCCATGGCCTGCACAGTCACCAGATCCTAATGTTATTGAGCCACTTTGGGGTTTTTGTTTTTCTTTTCTTAATTAATTTATTTTTTTGCTCATTAGTTGCATTCTCAGTATCTCATGAGCACATAGTCATGTTTGTTCCTTGCTGTTTTCACATATTTATAATAAATTCAAATCATGGCCTCATATTGCCGTCTTATTTCAGAGACTTCAGAATATGACTAGATCGCAGCAGGGTTTTTCCAGTATATCCCTCATCATTAAAAGTGTTTTCTCTCATTCTCCATCATCATCATCTTCATCTTCAAGTCCTTGACCCTCCGCTTCATCTCCACGTCTCAAGCCGTGTCTTGTTCTTCATCCCTCAGAGAGTCTTTCACCTGTCTCCTAACAGCTCCCAGAATGCACCGCTGCGCAGGACAAACGCACGGCTGACAATTAGAGAAATGGAAACTGGAGAGCTCTTCTGAGACTCAAAATAATTGCATGTTAGTGCACGGATGTGTGGACTGCTTTTCTCCGCAATTACTGTGGGTGAATAAAAGGAGGCAATTTTGGTGTTATTGGAATCGTTAGTTTTGCATCCCTGTAGACTCTTTCATTTGGACTGTAGTAAACTACTGGAAATAGTAGTGTAAAAATGAAGTAAATTTTATGTGGAATACTGCGGAAATAGTTAGCAATAAGGCACAGTTTTTCAAGAAACTAGCATAAATTAGCAGATGTAACAATGGAAGTTGCTGCAACCGGGGAAACCGCTGTAGCTCTATTTTCCTCCATTATAAATGAGTTGTGTCTTCTGCGTTTTGCATCCGGGTGCCTTATGTTTGGGACACGCTCTTGTGTAATTCAGTTTTCAGAGGAAATGTAATTAATTATTTAATGTCAGACTTTGGTTAGTCATTTTTAAAACATTTAAACAATGTTTGAGATGGTGTGCGATATGACTGGTCCTCTGGTTAGTCCAATCTTATTGCAGTTCAATGAATTTATTCAATTAATTCTATAAATCTGGGCAGCTTATTTTAGAAAAAAAAATGTGTAAAAAGTAATTGGGAAGTTTTATCTCACCAAATGGATTTTCGCCCCAATATTTTTTCAATTACTAACTCAGAAATAATAAGAATGCAGTTCAGTTGATTTCGGTTTCCCGTCTCAGGGAAACATCCACACACTTATTCACACTCATACACTACGGACAATTAGCCTACCCAATTCACCTGTACCGGATGTCTTTGAACTGTGGGGGAAACCTGAGCACCCGGAGGAAACCTACGCGAACACAGGGAGAACATGCAAACTCTACACAGAAACGCCAACTGACCCAGTCGAGGCTCGAACCAGCGACCTTTTTGCTGTGATGCGACAGCACTACCTACTGCGTCACCCCTGTATGATATAAACTAAAGAAAATTATATTTCACGATTTAAACTTACATTTCAAAGTTTGTCTCTCATAATTCTACCCAGCAAGCATTTTTTGTTTTTAAAAGATGTCTAATAGATAGGGTTTCCACACTTGAAAGTGTTTGAAAATGCTTGAATTTCAGACACATGAATTTAATGCCTGGGAAGTACTTAAAAACATACACAGGTCCTTGAAAGTGCTTGAATTTAAAGTTTATGGTGATATTTCAACTGTTGTACTGTTCTGTTTTCAGAAACTGAATGAAAAAACTGAGAAATTCTTAATTAAAAAATCTTAAATTTAAACCTTGCACAAGAACCATGACACATAATGCACAATTTATCAACATTTCAGAGACCGTATTTGAATATTACCAGTATTGAATTTAACTAAATGTATTAAAGTTCTTTAAACATTTTAATGTACATATTAAGTGTAAGTGAAATTTTAAGTACAGTAAGGACTTTCATGGCACTACATATGCTGGGGGTATGAGGTACAAAGGTGCTTGATTTAAAATGAATGGTGCTTTAAAAAGTCCTTGAATCTGCTGTTCATGAAAAAGTGGAGACCTTGAATAGATGTCTAATAGACATCTAAACATAGTCGTCTTGACTAAAACAAGGCTAAATTTGGGCTGTCAGTAAAAATCTAATAGACGTCTAAGAACAGGTCAAAACTAGACTAGTCATCAAATAAACAGAAATGAATGACTATATATATAAAGTCTGTCTAATCTGTCTATTTGAAGACTAGTATGTTTTTGGGCTATTCTTGGATGTCTACAGTATTAGAATTTCACTAACAGCCCAAGTTTTGCCTTGTTTTAGCCAAGCTGTCTAAGCTTGGATGCCTATTGGACGTCTATTAAGTGAAGTTTCATAATCTAATTTCGAGAGGAGCACGTGATATAATTGAGCACGACTAGCTGCTCATCTGTAATCAGTAATAATCCAATCAGAGTGATCCAAGCTTACAATAAATGGATTGTTTTTCCCTACTGCTCTATCTTCGTTTTAGAAGAAGCCCCCCTTCCACCCCATCTCCTCCTTTTCCTCCCTTTTCTAAAGGGAGCTCTCGAGACCTACCTGATCTCGGATCCCCTTATATGCTTATTGATCGGGCGGGAGCCTTGGGCTCAAGTATCTCTGAGCTCAGGGTTCTCTCCCGGGACATCATGCCAAACCTGCTATTAACGCTAAGCATATCTCAGTGGAAACTCTTGAAACACATAATTGTTTGCTGGGTAACCTTTGTCTCAGAATATACTTCAATATATAAACTCACAAAGTTTTTCAGTCAAAATCGCAAGATAGAGTTCTATTTTCTCTAAATTGCTGCTTTATTTTCACAATTTTACTTCTCATAATCCTTGTGTTTACTTTGCACCTTGCGAATTTATCAGTCAAATTTGCGAGATACAAAGTTGTCATTTTGACAAAAAAGTAAAAATTGCAAGATGTTAACTTGGAATTGCAAGAAAAACGTTTTGTTTAGTTAAAAATCACAAGATATAGTCGCAAATGTATGTAAGAATTGTAAAATATAAACTCAAAATTTTAATTTAGAATTGCAAATGTTATATCTCGCAATTTTAACTTTTGTCTTAGACTTGGAAAATAAAAAACCTCAATTTATAATTTGCCATTTTAACTTTTTTTCTTAGAGTTGAGAGAAATAAACTCCATGCTAGTTTTCCAGTTCAAACGGCAAGATATAACGTTACGATAAAGCAAAACAATTTAATTGCGAGAGAGAAACTCAGACTGTGATATTCCAGTTTTCTTTATCGCTATTTAAAAGTTATAATTTGCAGATGCAATTCTTGGGAAGTCCAAATTGTGGGATATTTCTTGATAGAAATTGTGAGATAGATAGAGTCATTTTTATGCACCATTTTCCATCTACTCAAAATTTGCATAATTTAATGTACTGAAATGGAAACAAAACTATTTGTTTACATGGGATTTTTTTGCTACAGTTATATAAACGTTCTTGTTGCTTTAAAGCCATATGCATGCTTTCCTTTTGTCGAACTTCCCATGAACGGCCACATTGTCATTGTGAGCACACCTGTTTCGTTTGTACAAACATGTGAATCACTAAACAAAAGTCAATGACACCTGTGCAAACAAAATCTGCCTAATGTAGATCTTTCTTTTTTCCCCTTATTCACAGGCTCAAGGAAGCACAAAGAGACTAGGACAAAAGTCAGAGGATGTGGAAAACAAACATTCATGATGACAGCAGCGATGAATACACACTGTACGGTACATACACATTGTGTTACATTTAAATAATAAGTAAAAAAATTAAAATATGAAGCATTTAAATAAAAAAATTTCATATTTTTACAGAATTATTTTGCTCTATTAATGTGATGTGTGTGTGTGTGTGTGTGTGTGTGGATATATGTATATATATATATATATATATATATATATATTAAAATTGACAATAAATTACACTTAGTTTATTTGTAAACTTTACATATTGACCATAAGTCACGGTGTCATGATTACAAATGCAAACCAATATGTATCTGAAACCTTTTGTTTGCAAAACTTTTCTCCAAATTTGACCTTGCAAATCCCTCTTCTGAATCTATCTGTTTATCAGCACTTGTTGATGGAGACCAGCAGACTGTGGATTTAGGAGAAAACCTTTATCGAGTCCCACCTTCGCCCTTGAAACGGCCATCGATCGGGCAGCCAGAAGATTCGTGACCCTGGAGGACGATCAATGACCTGCGCTTCACTCGCTCAACATCAGCTGAGGATTAAACCATTTCCCTCCACAACACAATTAACTCCAATAAACCTCAAGTCAATACTGAGGAGCAAAATACACATACAGCACAGAACACTGGAGGAAACGTGTATATTTTACAATCTATAGAGCTGTAAAATAGTAGTTTACAGTTGTTTTCATATTACAGTCTTTAATGTTGTAAGTCGTTGGTTGATGATGATGTAAAATAAGTTGTTTAACATTTTGTAAATATTACAGTTTACAACGTTAAGCTGTTTTTACTGTGTATGTCCTAAAGTATTTAAATTTAAAGCTTAGTAATTTAGATAATAGTATAAGATACGTTTATATATTTATTGTCCTATATAAACTAAAATATAAGGAAAATGGCTTATTGAGAATGCATAATGTATAAAATAATATGGCTATACATCGTAAAATTTACAACATATGACTCAATATATAAACAAATTATGCAAAATCGCCACAAGGGAATGAACTGCCAATTACTCCGTCATATGTTTGGTGAGGAGGATGCCTTATCAGCTGCAAGAACAAATCACATACTATATAAACAATACAGTGCATCCGGAAAGTATTCATAGCGCTTCACTTTTTCCACTTTATTTTATGTTACAGCCTTATTCCAAAATGGATTCAATTAATTTTTTTCCTCAAAATTCTACACACAATATCCCATAATGACAATGTGAAAAAAGAGTTTTTGAAATTGTTACAAATTTATTTAAAAAAAAAAAACCTGAATAATCACATGTACATCAGTATTCACAGCCTTTGCTCAATACTTTGTTGATGCACCTTTGGCAGCAATTACAGCCTCAAGTCTTTTTGAATATGATGCCACAAGCTTGGCACACCTGTCTTTGGGAACTTTTGCCCATTTCTCTTTGCAGTACCTCTCAAGCTCTTTCAGGTTGGATGGGAAGTGAGGGTGTACAGCCATTTTCAGATCTCTCCAGGAGATGTTGAATAAGATTTAGGTCTGGGCTCTGGCTGGGCCACTCAAGGACATTCACCAAGTTGTAGTGAAGCCACTCCATTGAAATTTTGGCGGTGTGCTTTGGGTCATTGTCCTGCTGGAAGATGAAACTTCGCCCCAGTCTGAGGTCAAGAGCACTCTGAAGCAGGTTTTCATTCAGGATGTCTCTGTACATTGCTGTATTTATCTTTCCCTCTATCCTGACTAGTCTTCCAGTTCCTGCTGCTGAAAAACATCCCCACAGCATGATGCTGCCACTACCATGCTTCACTGTAGGGATGGTATTAGCCTGACGATGAGCGGTGACTGGTTTTCTCCAAACGTAACGCCTGGCATTCACTCCAAAGGGTTCAATTTTAGTCTCATCAGACCAGAGAATTTTGTTTCTTATGGTCTGAGAGTCCTTCAGATGACTTTTGGCAAATTCCAGGCAGGGAGTGTCTTCCGTCTGGCCACTCTACCCTACAGGCCTGATTGGTGGATTGCTGCACAGATGGTTGTCCTTCTGTAAGGTTCTCCTCTCTCCACAGAAGAACACTGAGCTCAGACAGAGTAACCATCAGGTTATTAATCACCTCCCTGACTAAGGCCCTTCTCACCCGATGGCCGGCCAGCTCTAGGAAGAGTCCTGGTGGTTCCAAACATCTTCCACTTACGGATGATGGAGGCCACTGTGCTCATTGGAACTTTCAGAGCAGCAGAAATTTTTCTGTTACCTTCCCCAGCCTTGTGCCTCAGTCAATCCTGTCTCGGAGGTCTACAGACAATTCCTTTGTCTTCATGATTGGTTTGTGCATTGAGATGCACTGTCAATCCTGGGACCTTATATAGACAGGTGTATGCCTTTTCAAATCATGTCCAATCAACTGAATTTACGACAGGTGAACTCCAATTAAGCTGCTGAAACATCTCTAGAATGATCAGTGGAAACAGAATGTACCTGAGCTCAATTTAGAGCTTCACGGCCAAGGCTGTAAATACTGATGTACATGTGATTTTTTTTTTTTTTTTTTTTATAAATTTGCAACAATTTAAAAAACTCTTTTCTCATATTGTCAATATGGGGTATTGTCTGTATAACTTTAAGGAAATACATTAATTTAATCCATGATTTGGAATAAGGCTGTAACATAAAATGTGGAAAAAGTGAAGCGCTATGAACACTTTCCGGAAGCACTGTATGCAGACAGTACAGTGTGAATAAAAGATTACAGCAATAGCTTTGAAAGTTTGTTGTTAAGTTATGAAATTTGTACAGTATGTCATGTTTAGCAGTAATTAGCATTCATTTAGTTAGCATCACTGCTAAATGCTTTTACAATGTAATAATTTACGGCATTGAGTGATTCAATGTTGAATGAATTCACTCCATGAAACATACATATAAAATAACAACGGTTGAATGATTTACAAAATTAAGCACCAGTTTTACAACTAAAGTCAACAAATAGCGAAAGTATAAGCATGAGTTGCTATGTGAAGCGTGTAAATGCTGGCAGCTTTACACAAAAGCCGAATTGAGAAAATAAAATCTTTTTGACAGATCAGAAAAGAAAAGCTCTTTATTTTCCATCAGGATCAAATGGTTTTTCTTGAAAGAGCAGCAGACTGTGTTTTGTTAAGCAGGTCTGTCCACATAAAAAAAAGTGAGTTTTCACAGCGGCCTTGCTTTTCTCTAAAGCCTCATTCTCTCTTAATGGAAAACTGAAAGGCATCGTAACCTCTACGTTTAACCTCCGCTAGTCTTCACCTTGTAGTTTAGATATACAGTGTGTGTGTGTGCAGTCACCTAAAAACACAATCTCATCCCAAACATCACACATTTGATTGGAAACATGATGGTTTCGCTGTACGCTTGAGGATATTAAGACAGAAATGGCAGTGATGTTTTGGTCTGGTGTTCATAGCAGGAAACTAGACCAGTGAATCTCTATCGTGTAAGGCCTGTGAGGATTGAATAATGCCTTTTAAATGAGTCCAGCTGAACTGCCTACTCATTTATGCCCTTTAATCTGCCTCCTTTGGGTGTTACGAGGTCTACTATAGGAGATCTATACTAATGAGTAAGTTCGGTTCGGTGAAGCAGCGTTGTTTACTAACTGAAACCGACATTAAAACAAAGATATTTGAATTTAGACTTAATGTTAGCTGAGATGAAACATTAAAAATGTAAAGCATAAATGAATGTCAGTGAAGTACTTTTTTAGTATTTGTTTTGTTAAATGTAAAATGTACAATACGAATATCGCGAGATTGGATGTTTAGAGTTTTATTGGTATGTTCTGGTGACGATTGACACAAAGATACAAACAGATATTGTTAAAGAATGTTTTTATTGAATATTAACCAAAAACCAATAAACAGTGGCGTTTGCTATCAGTAATGAGCCTAAAATAAAACGTAAAAAGTGTGACCATAGGTCTTTTCTATGTTTAAACCAATAAACAAAAAAATATAGCTGTAGTATTGATAGCTATAGTGTTTTGATCATACATTTTGGTGACTGTTTTAACAAAATACAGACAGACATTGGCAAAGAAGATTATAGGTGTTTTTCTTTTGCAAATTAGAAATAAAAATGACTAATAAACATCGCTAGATTGGGTATTAAGCATTTTGTTGGTAAATTATGGTGACAATTCAAATAACAGATGTTCAAAGGATCCGTTCAGATGGATTCTCCAGTTAAATCACTGATTCAAATGATCCGTTCAGAGTGAGTCTCAAGTAAATAGGTGCGTTCGATTTGAACCATTTAAAATATATATTTTTTTATTTATAACATCAAAAGATTTACAGTACAAATAAAACAGAATACAGTCTCTACAAACTATAGTTCCTTTTTAAACAAGGGAATTATGAATTAAATATATAACAAATGCATGAGAGAAATAAGGGGAAACGAGAGGGTAATATAAACATAAAAATGAATAGGCCTATTAAATACAAAGCAATAAAGGAGTTTAAACATCACTGTTTAGGCTAATACTTCTTGTTTGAATATGCTAAAAAGGGGTTTACATTTATTTACATTTACATATATAAAACTTTCCATTATATATTAGTGTAAACCCCAAAACAAGATGTTTTGATTAAGTCTTCACCAATGATTAAGATTATTTTGGATAATGAAGCATTTTCAAAAAAGCACCTTAACTCAAAAAGATTGAACAAAAGGACATTTCTACAATAAGTGAGCTACACTTTAAGTAGAAGTATCCCAGAAAGAGCAGGTATATCAATGTCACTTTTAAAACTTGTGTATAAACGGCTAGACAGGAAAAAATACATATATTTTATAATCATATAAATCATTTTATAATTATTTAATAAAATAGCATTTACCTTAATTTGTTAAGAAAACTGTAGGGTGGCAGGATCATGATGACAATTATTTTATTACAAGTCTGTAAGACTTATTTGAGTTAATGTTTAGGTTATTTACTATAATATACCATTTAAATTGTTCATGGAGCTGAATGCAGTAAAAGGTCGAAAATAAACCTGTGCAAACAATCTAGTCATTATGAACAAACTATTTAGGAAAAGATGATACTGCAGTAAAATATTTGCAGTCTTTTGATAAGCATGATATATACAAGATAGAGAGGGTATAAAAAGTTAATTGTTTGTTTTGAAATTTGTGAATCGGATTTTGTCCAATAATAAACCCGAAACACACGTGGTTGTTATCATGCAGTGAACTCGGCCAATCATGTTATATCGGTGTCATTATCGCAGCTCCTGCAGTCGCTCCTCAGATGCTGCACCGGCTCAATCGATGTCTGATCTCGGAGCACTGTCGCGGTACTTTGCCATATGGCTACCATATGGCTGCAAGTAATGCAGCTAGTTACTTTTTTTTGGGAAGTAACTCAATATTGTAATGCATTATGTTCTAAAGTAACTGCCATACATGAAACACCACATCACTCGCTCTAGATTAGCTACTCACGGGATGTTTTTTAAATCACGCAAATTTTAAAGACACGATTGAAGCAAATTCTGCGTGTTTCGCGACAACACATCACACATTCAGTGTCATTCGCAACACCCAGCTTCCATTGACTTTGTATGTAATCTACTTGTACGAATACTTAAATTTCTATTTGGTGTGAATCATATGTTCTTGCAGGCGACATAAAACGATTGAGTTGATTGAGTTTATTGAGTTTGACATGTGGCATATAGAATACATTTGCATTCTTGTTGCCTGGTGGCAACTCTTTCATGACCCAGTGTCCTGACATTTTATTCTATCCATCAGATTATGCTGCTAACACTGTATTTGAATGGTTTTGAGGTTGGGGTTAGGGATTAGGTAGGTTTGGGCGGTATTACAGCATCATATCACACTACTCCATATTAAAATTTACACTGGTAGCAAAATCTGATAGGTGGCATATTGAGTCATCAAAATGTGCTACCTATTTTTTGAATAGGAAGTAGGACAATCTGACAAGGTAGGACAAATCGACAGAACACCAGCAGTAGCGACAAACGCATGGTCTAATACAGGAACGCCAGGCTAAAACTAGCCAAAATAACTTTCATTGAGCTGGCGCCACATTGCACCATATACAGGTGAGGTCTGACTTATGCATATTACCCCCAATTTCTGTTTAACAGAAAGAAGATTTTTTCCAAGACATTTCTAAACATAATAGTTTTAGTAACTCATTTCTAATAACTGATTTGTTTTATCTTTGCCATGATGACAGTACATAATATTTGACTAGATATTTTTCAAGATACTAGTATTCAGCTTAAAGGGAAATGTAAAGCCTTAACTAGGTTAATTGGGTTAATTAGGCAAGTTAGGGTAATCAGGCAAGTCTTTGTATAATGATGGTTCTGTAGAACAAAAAAATTGAAAAAAAAAAAACATTGCTTAAGGGGGCTAATAATATTGAACTTAAAATGGCTTTAAAAAAATTACTGCATTCATTCTAGCCAAAATAAACCAGATAAGACTTTCTCCAGAAGAAAAAATATTATAGTAAATACTGTAAAAAATTCCTTGCTCTGTTAAACATCATTAGTGAAATTTTTGAAAAAGACAAAAAAAAAAAAATTCATAGGAGGCCGAATAATTTTGACTTCAACTGTATATGATAGTGTCCACTGACTCTGAACATCTAAAGTCCAATCATTCGGTCATTATGTGTCTTTGTTTATTTATTTTTTTCAGCTGGAGTTTGTTAGATCGCCCCAGTGCTGCAGTGTTTTCTTCATCAGTCTGTCAGTGCCACGGTAAAGAGTAAGTCTTTCACCCTGAAGCCTCATGTAGATCATCATAACACCAAGCAGATCCATTTGTCAGATAAGCTTCTCTGCAATTAGACGAGGCTTTTCACATTTAATCAGTCTCCGTTTCTGTCCTCTGGCTCCACTCTCGCTCTGTTCCTCTCCAACACGTTCATTAACTGCTTGGCTTTCAGTGCTGAAGGTTCAAGCTCGACATGTAGATGTGCTTTGACAACAGACAGACTCCTGTGATGCTGCACGTAAAGCTTTTCTCACGCTAAATACGCTCTCATACCGAGTGTGTAATGTCATTAATTGTCAGAATCGTGTAATTGTCATTAATTAAATGGATAGAAAAAAATAGGTTAATTATTTTAAATATTTGTTTAATTTGAAATAATTAGGTACTAAAATAAATGAGTAATTAGCAAGGCCAGACGGAATTTTGGTAAAAATCTGCGGATTTCTGCGGAATTATTTCGGGAGTATCATAACTAAAACCTTAATATGTGAAATAAAAAATAATACCTTTTTAATTTTTTTTTAATGTTTAAAATGCAAATCCAATTAGATTCACTTTATTTGGTAAACAAAGCAAGTCTCTCATATAATATATCTACTAAAAGACAGAAAATATTACTTTACAAGCTGCATTGTACATAAATCAGATGAACATTTTTATATTAGTCAATAATATTACTGTAATTAATTTAAAAACTGAATAAATTTAGATTTACACACATTTACTCGAGTAAATAAACAGAATTAAAGATGGGCTAAAAATCTGCGGAATTCTGCGCACGCAGATTCCGTGTGGGCCTAGTAATTAGTAATTATAAACTAAAAAAATAGAAAATTAAACCAACATCACATTCAAAACTTAAAAATGGCTAGAAAAAAACAATAAAGTTACTCAAATTTTAAATAGTTTATTATTTAAAGATTAATAAGATAACTAAAGATATATAGATATATAATACTGTTTGATTATAAATTAAGCAAATAAATTAAACAAATATTTAAATATTCAGTATTTTGTTTGACTTATTACAATCACAATTGAGAAAATACAAATGTTGTTTGGGAATAATAGTTTTGTGTGCCATAAAACGATGTCATGTATTGTATACAGTTGAAACCAGAAGTTTACATACACTGTATAAAAAGGCACATAACCATTTAAAAAAAGTCAGATGTTAATGTGACTCAACTTTTTCTCTTTTAGGTAAGTTAGGATTATCAAATTTGTTTCTGTTATGCTTAATAGCAGAATAATGAGAGAGAGATTTTTTTGAGAAATTGTTATAACTTTTCTTGAAAGTCAAGTTTACATACAATAAGATTATTAAGCCTCTGAAAAAGCTCAGATGATGGTGTCAAGGTTTTGGAAGTTTCTGATTGGCTAATTGACAACATTTGAGTTAATTGGAGGCACAACTGTAAACACACTGCTTCCTTGTGTGACAACATGGGAAAATCAACAAGCCAGAATCAACCAAAAAGCCTGATTACAATTTGCTAAATTACACTGGGAAAAAGACACATTTTTGGACACATGTCCTGTGGTCTGATGGAACTAAGATTGAACTGTTTGGCCATAATGACCAGTGTTACATTTGGAGGTCAAAGGGGAAAGCTTACAAGCCTAACACTATCCCAACTTTGAAGTATGGGGGCGGCAGCATCATGTTGTGGGGCTGTTTTGTTGCAGGAGGGACTGGTCTACTTCACAGCATAGATGGCATCATGAAGAAAGACCATTATGTAGAAATACTGAAGCAACATCTCAAGACATCAGCCAGGAAATTAAAACTTGGCCACAAATGGGACAGTTAAAAGTACACAACAAACGGACTAAAACAACTAGAGAAAAAATCTAAAAGATCACAAAATATTAGAAAAAATGACAAAAACACAGCAGAATTAATATTACTTTACAATTAATCTACTACAAATGAAAAAAAAAAATCATATAGTGATATTTTAAACAATTATTTAAAAAAACTGAAACTGGTGTTTTTATGCTATAAAAGGCAAAAACAGTGTTTATTCATCTAAATCAAAACTGTTTTAAAGTTAAATTATTATTATTTAAACATTTTTAATAGCATTTTAAAATTAATTAAAACTTCAATGTATTCAATCATTGATTTAAAAACATAATGCATATTTTTATATACACTACCAGTCAAAGGTTTGGGGTTTAAATTAAATTGTTAAATTGTTAAATATTTATTAAAATTTTAAATAACTGCTCTCTTATTGTATGTAGTTTTAAATGAAATTATTACTCCAGTCATTATTGCTTTTATTACTATTACCAATAATAATAATAATAATTAATATTAGAGTGATTTCTGAAGGATCATGTGACGCTGAAGACTGGAGTAATGAACTGAATATCCATCATTAAAATCACTGGAATAGATGGTTAAATTAAAGTATAAACTACTTTTGAACAGTTATTTTATAGTGCAATAACATTTCACAATTTTACAATTTTTACTGTATTTTTGATTAAATAAATGCAGCCTTGGTGGGCAGGATAAGCTTATTTTAAAACATTTAAAATCATACTGACCCCAAACCTTTGACCGGTCGTGTCTATAAATATATTAAAGATTAACATGAGCTTCTGTGTGCTCTATGTTTGCTTGTTTGGTTTATTCCTCGTGATGTTAATTTCAGGTGATACGAGTCAGCAGCCGAATCAGGTCAGTGATAATCTAATATTTCCTCTCATCTGGACAATAAAGGTCAATGTTTGTACCTCGACATCAGCCTCAGGACACCCACTGTCTGACTGACTGCCAGCAAACACACCGCAATTCAGAGAGCCATTCTCCAGTTTCATCCACTTTATGCATTTTAATCCCTTCTGCAATTCACCCAGTTCTGTCAACATGTTGGAAACATCATATGTCATCTGTGGAGCACATACAGCACTGTTAATACTTCTGGTGTTAATACATAGAATCAAAAGTACCATTTTATTAAAAATCCGTCTTATGTTGCACTCACATTTGGCAAATTATGGTGTACGACACTATGAACCCCATTTTTACTTTATTCGAGTAAATAGAAAGTTCTTTAACCATTACAATGTGTAATGCTAAGATATATGTATTGTATGTATCCTTTAAACAAGTGTTTTCCATCAGAAAGATGAATCGGATGCCTTTAAAGAGCTGGAAACAGAGAATGGAATAGCAACCTGGCTCTTCTTTGTTGCTATAGCGAAAAATACATAGCCTAAATTATTGATATTACTTAATGCCAAAAATCATTAGAATATTTTGTAAAGATCATGTTCCATGAAGATATTTTGTAAATGTCCTACTGAAAATATATACCAATGTAGTTTTTGATTAGTGTTTTGCATTGCTAAGAATTTATTTGTCTAACTTTAAAATTTTTCAATATTTAAATTTTTTTTTTTAACCCTCAGATTGCAGATATTGAAGTATTTACATCTTGACCAAATATTATCCACTTCTAAGTATACATCAATGGAAAGCTTATTCATTCAGCCTTCAAATTATGTAGAAATCTCAATTTCCAAACATTTGACACTTCAAGAGTTCACGCCTAGCTGATGATTGATTATAAAGCTTGTTTGGCATGCTGTCCTGGGAGAGAGCCCTGACCTCATAAGATCCTCGAGCCCGGGGCTCCCTCCCCTTTGCAAGGAGAGAAGGGAGTTTGAGCTCAGGTAGATCTCGAGAACTCCCCTGCTGTAGTAGCTAATGAACAGATTGTGATTGCTCTTAAGAGATAACTACTTACTAGGAGCATGTTTATGGTGCTGACTTGGATTAGTCAATTAACTTAAGTTGCATGTTTTTGGACGGTGGGAGGAAACCGGAGAACCCGAGGGAAACCCACGTGGGCACGGGGAGAACATGTAAACTCCGCACAGAAATGTTGGCTGGCTTTGTAAGGATTAGAACCAGTGACGTTCTTGCTGTGAGGCAATAGTGCTAACCACTAGGCCACCGTGCCACCGATCTAGGAAAGGAGGAGGAGTAGGGGTGGATGGGGGGATTCTTCAAAACAAAGATAGCTGTTATATGGAACTGAGGGTATTTATAGTGGCTTAGGAATCGTCTGATTGGTGAATCATAAATTGAATAATGCGGGACCGGCCACAAGCAATCATAAGCACGTGATCCTCTCGAAATTAGTTTATAAATAAACTTCACTTATGATTTTTGTGGAAGAGGGTCACTATGCTCTTAAAGGGGCAGTTCACACAAAAATAAAAATGTATTCGCCATTTACTCGCCCAGTGAAACTTTTTAGTTTAGTTTTTTCTGTTGGGCACAAAAGAAGAATGTTAGAAGAATGTTGGAAAGCGGTAGCCATTGACCATCTGTAGTAGGAAAAATTAATACTATAGAACTCTGTGGTTACAGGTTTCCAACATTCTTCAAAATATCTCCTTCTATGTTCAACAGAAGAAAGAAGAGGGTTTGGAACAAGAATCTTGATTTTTGGGTGAACTATCACTTTAAGTGCAGCATATAGAATATAATCAAATATAAAATGGAGATTAAAATTTCTTAATGTCTATCTCTTAATCTCTAAAAACACTTAATTTCTTTTGTAATATTTATCATTCAGAATTTGAAGGATTTTCTTATGATTTTAGCATGTAACAGTGTTTTACAAAATTCAACAATAACTCTTTGTTTTTGAGGAAAATGCAAAAAGCTTACGTGTTTCTTCTGTTTCAGACAGATACAGATGCTGATAGATGGAGCGTGAGAGAAAGACAGCATCAAAACAACTGCGTGTGTGTGTGTGCGCGTGCTTTCACCTGGTGTTGTTCTCGCTTGACTGACTCTAAATCGATGGTCTTCAGGAGTTACAGTGAGGGTCCAGTTCAGTAAATGTTACTGTCTAGGACTATCAGCACACAACAATTCATCTGACAGAATGTTTTTTTCCTGATACTGTCACAACAAGGCAAGTACTGAACATTCACTGTTTGTAGCTTGTTCAATGTCAGCACAATTTAACCAAAACACACTTTTAAAATGATTTGTCTATTTGTTCTTTGATCAAAAATGCTTAAAGTGATAGTTCACACTAAAAGAAAACTTTACAGTTAATTTACTCACTCTCAAGGCATTTCTTCAATGGAACATTAAAGTCTGCATGAACTGGAAGCTGCTGAGACTTTTATTTCAGTATGCTGATGTACTTCACTACTGAATATTGAGAAGTGGGTGGGGCTTTATTTTTGTGCATCATTCCCTTGTAGCAAACTAACTGTAAGAGGGGCGTGGCTAAGAATATTGTGGCTGAAACCATCAAACTGACGTCAACAGAGAAGACCGAAACCTCAAACATGGAAGCAAATGCTCAGACTTTGATTGAAGATTACCAAAACAAACTTTTTTTTTCCGGTGGATTAGCTTGTACGAATTAATTGTTTGCCTAATAGCCAGCAAAATATAGGTTGTAAGTTTTGATTTCACACAGACAGTTTTTTTTTAACTGAATCTGTGATCCTTGGTGATTCCTATAATGCAAGTCATTCATCATTCTTTTTTTTTAGTTAAAAATACCAGACTGATCTCACGATGAAACTTAACTATTTTACATTGTGTCAACTTAGTGGCTAATTTGTACGAATTCAGTTCAGTCTGTACGAATTCAGTCATACAAAAATGCACGATTTAAAAAGGAAGTGTGACACCCAACCCTAAACAAACCTTCATTGGGAAATAAGTTAATCGTACTAAATTGTACGAATGAAATCATACGAATTAACCACTAAATCAAAAAGTAATACATAACTTTTTGATTTAGTGGTTAATTCGTATGATTTCATTCGTACAATTTAGTACGATTAACTTATTTCCCAATACGAGATAGCATTTAAAATATACATAAAAATTCATACAAACAAGTCTAAATCAATTCTTAATCAATATAGATCTTGCAAATTAGATCTTGCTCTATATCTCTTCAGATAATTTAGATATTATGAAGCAAAACAATCATTCTGTGTAGGAAATTTAACATTATAATATTTTTAGCTTTAAATTAGTAAATTTAAGGTCACTTGATGATGTGTGCAAGCATGCACTCGAGTTTGTCATGTGAGCATAATTTATAGCAGTTTGCGTATCTTGTCATGTCGACATCAAATTGACATCTAACTTTTGCATCAAAAAAACATCCTATTATTGATTTTTGACATAAATCTCTCATAAATGTCAATTTGACATCTAGGTAGTCACTTGGCATCAAATCGATTTGCATTTTTGATGTTTTTGACATCAAGGTGCCCTTAAAATTTTACTCCAATTTACAAACTTAAACTTAAAAGTTTTGTTCAGTCTTTTTTACTAGTTTACAAACACAGTTTACAAAACAAACTGTTACTTACGGAATGTTCATTTGCACTCAACTTCCCAGCAGGCACAGGACGTCAACATAACATCAGATTGATGTTGTACTTCAACATCGTGGGACATTGCTTTTTGTTTGGAAATGAAAATCAGGTTGACGTCAGAACCAAACGTCAAGCCGACGTCAATGTCCAACGTCAGACAGATGTTGCATTTTGGTTATTTTCCAACGCAACCTAAAAAAACAAAATGCCAATGTCTAATTGTAATGTGACAGGGACACTGACAACAGGAAGTGCAGATCCAAATACAGGTTTATTAAACAGAATGGTCAGGCAAGCAATTGTCAACACAGGGGCAAACAGATGTACACAGGAAATCCAGAATCGTAGTCATAAACAGGCAGATAGTCAAAAAGGCAGGCTGCAGACAACGTAAAACAAACAAAACAAAGCAAGGTTCAAACACGCAAGGCAAGGCACGGAAACCGCGTCGTAATGCTCACAGTACAGTTTACAAGACTTAGCACTGAAGTGTGTATATGTGCTGTATAAATAGTCCTAGTAATCAGTTCATGAGTAGCTTCAGCTGTGTCTGTCTGCAGTAATGGTGATCTAGGCCAGGTGTGTGAGTGGTGCATGACTGGATCTTGTAGTCCATTTAATGGTGGATTTGTAGTTATAATACCTTGTATTTACCAGCAATCTTCAGAGGCTGGATCGCTGGTGATCATGACAATAATGATGTTACAGCTTGACATTGTGGGGACATTACCAATATGACGTTTATCAGATGTTGGATTTTGGTTGCCACACCTGATGAATAAATGTCCGTACTTAACATAGTTTAAGATGTTCGCTCGACGGTGGATTTTGGTCACTTTCCAACAGAGCCTAATATCAACAATATATCAACGTCATTTCACGTCGTTATTGGACATCAAAATTACATTGCCCTTAGATGCTGGCGACCTAAATCTAATCTAATATTAATGTTGTATGCCGTTGTGTGTCTGCTGGGTTAGTACATTTTTCCCTTAAAATTTGTAATGTGTTCAGTTATTGCAATTTTCAAACAAACCCTAAATATAAAATGTAACCCTGAATATAAATGTTGCATTTTCTAAACTTCATTTTCAACAAAGATGCTTTAACTGCACTTTGTTGTTGTTACTTTTGTCACCGCACTTTGCAAATAAGTCCTATATAATGATATTTGTACTCTAAACAAACACTAAAAATAAGCTTTTGTTTCTTTGTTCTTAGTTTTTGCATTGTTATTGTTTGTGTACGTGAGTGCGTGTGTGTCTGTGCATTTTTTATATATTTTTTATTTTTGGTTCGTCTTGTCACAACAATTCGCGAACAAACTAAACCAAACACAAAAAGACATTTTTGTTCCACTTGTCATCCTAGTTAAGAAACAAAACGTTAAACACCCTCTAATAAACAAATATACATTGACAACAGCCACAACGCGAAGCTCGTCATACATTCAAAAATATGATATAGTTTGCGGTTGCACTCGGAGGAAGAAGCGGTCGATCTGATCTACATTTATTATCATGCGTGTTTACAGAGGTGTCGTGTGGCGGCCCCGTTTTCCTTTATCTGTCAGCGCTGAAAACACACACGCCGTCTGTAATGCGTGTTGATGGAGGCAGGTTAAGACCTCAGAAACGTGTGTGTGTGTGAAGGGGTTTGAGAGGGAGGTTAAAGAGGGGAGTCTGGCTTTATGTGAGGGTGTTTTGACAGTAGCGCCGCCGTCAGCTTCATGCAGTGTGTCTGGGTTTCACCGTATGAATTTCCCTCAGGTAAACAAGGAAAATCGCCTCGACCAAACACAAAGACCGCACCAGAGCCCTCATACTAATGATATTTCTGCGTGACATGTTTATTTATTTTTTTGCTCTTTATGTATTACTTAGATTGATATACTGACTAATTTATTACAAAAACATCCATTAATAACAAATATTGTCTACAAAAATGTGTATATCATATGATACATTTTTTTTTAAAAAGGAGATTAAGTACAAACAAGGGCTGTTTGTTTTGCATTTTGTTTAAAATTACACTAACTTGTAAAATTTGCTTACATAAAGGAACATTTTTGTTGGTTAGCTGTCTAATTTACATAAAAAATGCATAGCTCATGCATAGTACTTATAGACAGTTCTTAAAGATAGTTAAAACAAATGTTTGTTTGTTTTTTTGTAAAAATTACAAGCAAAGTTGATAGACACTTATTTGCAAAACGTTATTTTTGACTGCAAATAGTGTAAAAAAGTTTCATAGCTGATTTACAGCATTTCATTTGTCATTAAAAAGAACAAATACAAAATGTTAAGCTCTAGGAAAATTAGCATTTATTTGTTCGACTTTTCACTAAAAAGTTAAACAAAGAAATACTGTTTGGTTGTATAATTAGCTAAATTAAACAAATATTTAGATATTCAGTGTTTTTTTGACTTACCACAATTTACAAAATACAAATGTTAGCGAGAAATTTTTTTGTTTGTCATACAACAATGTCATGTGTATATATATACGTATATTTAAGGAGTGCGGAATTATTAAGCAAGTTGTATTTTTGAGGATTAATTTTATTATTGAACAACAACCATGTTCTCAATGAACCCAAAAAACTCATTAATATCAAAGCTGAATATTTTTGGAAGTAGTTTTTAGTTTGTTTTTAGTTTGAGCTATTTAAGGAGGAAATCTGTGTGTAGGTGACTATTACTGTGCATAATTATTAGGCAACTTAACCAAAAACGAATATATACCCATTTCAATTATTTATTTTCACCAGTGAAACCAATACAACATCTCAACATTCACAAATATACATTTCTGACATTAAAAAACAAAACAAAAACAAATCAGTGACCAGTATAGCCCCCTTTCTTTGCAAGGACACTCAAAAGCCTGCCATCCATGGATTCTGTCAGTGTTTTGATCTGTTCACCATCAGCATTGCGTGCAGCAGCAACCACAGCCTCCCAGACACTGTTCAGAGAGGTGCACTTTTTCCCTCCTTGTAAATCTCACATTTGATGATAGACCACAGGTTCTCTATGGGGTTCAGCTCAGGTGAACAAGGAGGCCATGTCATTAGTTTTTCTTCTTTTAGACCCTTTCTTGCCAGCCACGCTGTGGAGTTATTGGACGCGTGTGATGGAGCATTGTCCTGCATGAAAATCATGTTTTTTTTTGAAGGATGCAGACTTCTTCCTGATGTACCACTGCTTGAAGGTGTCTTCCAGAAACTGGCAGTAGGACTGGAAGTTGAGCTTGACTCCATCCTCAACCCGAAAAGGCCCCACAAGCTCATCTTTGATGATACCAGCCCAAACCAGTACTCCACCTCCACCTTGCTGGCGTCTGAGTCGGACTGGAGCTCTCTGCCCTTTACCAATCCAGCCCATCAAGACTCACTCTCATTTCATCAGTCCATAAAACCTTAGAAAAATCAGTCTTGAGATATTTCTTGGCCCAGTCTTGACGTTTCAGCTTGTGTGTCTTGTTCAGTGGTGGTCGTTTTTCAGCCTTTCTTACCTTGGCCATGTCTTTGAGTATTGCAAACCTTGTGCTTTTGGGCACTCCAGTGATGTTGCAGCTCTGAAATATGGCAAAACTGGTGGCAAGTGGCATCTTGGCAGCTGCACGCTTGACTTATCTCAGTTCATGGTTCAGTTCTCAGTTTATTTTGCGCCTTGGTTTTTGGTTTGGTTTTTCCACACACTTCTTGCGACCCTGTTGACTATTTTGAATGAAACGATTGATTGTTCAATGATCACGCTTCAGAAGCTTGGCAATTTTAAGAGTGCTGCATCCCTCTGCAAGATATCTCACTATTTTTGACTTTTCGGAGCCTGTCAAGTCCTTCTTTTGACCCATTTTGCCAAAGGAAAGGAAGTTGCCTAATAATTATGCACACCTGATATAGGGTGTTGATGTCATTAGACCACACCCCTTTTCATTACAGAGATGCACATCACCTAATATGCTTAATTGGTAGTAGGCTTTCGAGCCTTTATAGCTCAGAGTAAGACAACATGCATAAAGAGGATGATGTGGTCAAAATACCCATTTGCCTAATAATTCTGCACTCTTTGTATGTATATATATATATATATATATATATATAGTATTTTTTTATTTATTTATTTATTTTTATATATATATATATATATATATATATATACACACACACACACACACACACACACACACACACACACACACACACACACACACACACACACACACACACACAACAGTTCTGTCTGGTTCTTGAATCTGATTGGTTGATAGCTGTGCGATATTCTGCCAGTAACAGCACTCATACCGCCTCTTCACCCTTCATCCTTGTGTATTACTCTGCCCATATACAGCAACAAGTAGAGGACACTCTAATGTAGTTGAGAATGTAGTTGTTTAGATTGTAACTTGCCATTTATTTATAAGGATAGTGCCTATTTTAAAATATTTATAATTTCTGAGAGACAGCGCATCGGTGGCCATTAGCCTGTCATTGAGCAAAGACTGTTAATGATGTTTTTCCACAAGATGGCGACAGAGACCGCATAATAATACCTAAGAGAAAAACAGCGTAATTTCAAACTACAGCTGAATTTATACCATAGTAATATTGTAATCTCCCAATTGCAACAGAGAAATACTGGGAAATCTCTGTAGACTGATAGCATTTCATGCCGTTCAGCCTTATAATCTTAAAATTTGAGCAAAATCACTTGTTTTGTCATCACTTTAGACATTACGCTAGAGAATCATTAAAATACTAGCTCTAAAGTGGCGTTGGTGAATGAGCAACGATTTCTGCTGTTCTGACGTCAGCTGCAGATGTGAATGAATGGTGGAAGAAAGTAGTTCCTCTTACAAAAAGGTTTTGAGAGTTTCCGTGTTTGATTTTCTTTTTTTATACACACAATTGTGCCGTCGAGCTGTTGTATAAATGCAATATCATATCGTATCACAATATCGTAGCAGTGTGTCACACTCGTAGCAGTGTCTACTCGTGTGATATTGCTCATATATATATATTTCATTCATTCGTTCATTTTTCTTTTCGGCTTAGTCCCCTCACTAATCTGGGGTCGCCACAGCGGAATGAACAGAAACCCATCCAGCACATGTTTTTCACAGTGCATGCCCTTCCAGCCACAACCCATCACTGGGAAACATTCATACAAACTCACTCACACACATACACTACAGGCAATGTAGCTTACCCAATTCTCCTATCACATGTCTTTGGACTGTGGGGGAAACCGGAGCACCCGGAGGAAACCCACGGAAACACAGGGAGAATATGCAAACTCCACACAGAAACGCCAACTGATCCAGCTGAGGCTCGAACCAGCAACCTTCTTGCTGTGAGGAGATCGTGCTACCCACTGCGCCACCGTGCAGACATATATATAAATATATATATATATATATATATATATATATATATATATATATATATATATATATATATATATATATATATATATATATATATATATATACACAAACACACACACACACATATATATATATATATATATATATATATATATATATATATATATATATATATATATATATATATATATATATATATATATATATATATATATATATATATATAATGTATGTGTGTGTATATATTAATGTTTCTATTTAACGTTTTGTTAGAAAGTTAAAATGATTTTAAAGTACAAAAATGTTTTTTGTACATATTTATAAACGTTTTGTAAATTCGAACAAACTAATTTAAAATAGATATTTACCTTTTATTTTCCAATTTCTAATTGTTTTTAACCAATATTTGCAAATAAAATTGCAAGAATTTAATCTTTTTTGTAGTTTTTTTTTCTTTTTGTGCGGAATTGAAAAAAAAAACTTTTGTTTTGACACTATTTGTTATAACTATATGCAGCTTTTTATGTAAATTAGACAGTTAATCATCATTTTTCTTTAAACAGTTTTTGTTTTAGCAGACAATTTAATTTGCAAACCAAATGTTACTGTGATACACTAGCAAATTACACACTGTACATTTGTCATAAAAAACCCTGTAACAGCCTCCAATAAAGAATTCGTTTTTTGAATACAAGTGTTGCTTGTCCATATGCAGTATTTACCATTTTAGTTTGCGATTTTGTGGTAAGATGCCAAACAAGCACAAACATTGTTAAACCACACTTTTTATGTTTCTCACAATTCATGAAACGCAAACAAACATGTTCAGACCACACGTTTAGCATTTTGTTTACAAACCCCTTTGGCAGCACTACTACAGAGCGAGCAGAAATTGTTTAGCAAAAAAACTGACTGTTTACCAAAGATGTCAAATGAAGTATAGTTTGTTTCTGACGCTCTTGTTCTGGCTAACCTTGTAAACGTCCATCTGTGGAAAACAGTATATTCTCTGCAGTCTCGCCCTGTGCTGGTGTGACAGAAACTGACAGAATGCTTTAGTGTGACAATGATTTCAGCCTTACTAAATGTCACCGTTCTGCTCGCTTTCCCTCAACACATATCGGTGTGTATGTGTGTATGTATGTGTGTGTGTGTGTGTGTGTGTGTGTGTGTGTGTGTGTGTGTGTGTGTGTGTGTGTGTGTGTGTGTGTGGCTTGCGGCAATTCTGCTCCACATGCACACAAACACAGAAACCTGCCAGCACATAGGAAAACTTGTGATCAGAGCAGAAAGCAGGTGACTGCAGAAAAATACATTGTATGTATTGCCAAGGTTTTCGTTTTTGAGCGATTTAATTTTCTCCATTTCTCTTCCTTAGACACTAAAATCTTAACATTTTATAACCACTTGTGTATCAGACTACACAAAGCAGACCAGCCACAATCATATGCAAACCAATGTTCACCCAGCTAACAATTTTAGGTTCTAAAAAGATACATAGTGTTATTTTTGAATGCTCGAAACAATGGAGACGTCCATTTTTTTATATGCGATGCGTTAACGTTAATTTTTGGTTATAACAATGTTATTCATTTTTGGTTATAACAACATTAGACAGACAATTCAGTCATGCTATTGTATGAATGTACTCAAAATGTCATTAATTTCCTTCAGCTTAATCCCTATTTCTGAGGTCGCCACAGCGGAATGAACCGCCAACTGTTCCAGCATATGTTTTACACAGTGGATGCCCTTCCGGTCGCAACATAGTATTGGGAAACACCCATGCACACTCTTTCACACACATACACTATGGCCAATTTTAGTTTTTTTCAATTCATCTATAGCACATGTCTTTGGACTGTGGGGGAAATCGGAGCACCTGGAGGAAACCCACAACAACACGGGGAGAACATGCAAACTCCACACAGAAATGCCAGCTGGCCCAGCCGGGACTCAAACTAGCAACCTTCTTGCTGTGAGGCAACAATGCTAACCACTGAGCCACCGTGCCACCCTCAGAAAGCTGTTCAAAACATTATTAGGACATCACATTCACATTTTATTAAGAATAGTCTTCGCTTTGTTTTTTTTCAGCTTAGTCCCTTTATTAATCTGGGATCACCACAGCAGAATGAACCGCCAAATTTTCCAGCATATGTTTTATGCAGCGGATGCCCTTCCAGCTGCAAGCTATCACTGGGAAACATCATACACACTCATTCATTCACACATACACTACGGACAATTTAGCTCACCCAATTCACCTATAGCGCATGTCTTTGGACTGTGGGGGAAACCGGAGCACGGGTTAAGTCGCTTTTTCTCCAAAGCGACTTCAAAGTGAGAATAAAAGAGACACTTCAAATCACCAGAGAGCAACAGTAAATCAATTCTAGGACAAGTCTTACCAGTTATTTTAGATACAGAGAGGTTTGTCAAGCCTACTCACCGGTGTGGAGCACACTAAGTATTGCACAATGTTTTCCACGAAGTATATGGAGTACTAAGAAGGTGTGTGGTGCATATGGAGAGGAAAAGAATGCAACCCAGGCTGATTCTGAAAACGTACCCCAATATACATTTCTGGAGAGCGCCAAACACGTTCTAGGAGCTACGTTTTTTTGCAGTTTTTGTTTTCGTGAATTCCCCACAGGCTGCTATGCACACTTTTTCAGATCTCAAATATCTCTCGAGTGCCATTCGCTCCTGTTCTTCTTGCGTAATTCCAACAGAGGCCACTGTTGACTAACTGACTGACTGACCGATCGACTGATCCACAACTCCTCCTTCCCTAAACCCAACAGACCGTTTTAAAAAGCAATCAAGAAAAAGAAAAGCCCACTGATTTTTACTACGTTTTCAGATTTGACCACATTCTCACCGTGTTATTTACTTGTTTATTTTATTTTTTGGCATTTGTTTTTGTCTTACCAGCTTTCTGGAACCATTCTTCGCCGCACTCAAATCCTGTCGTCGCGGTCAACTCCTTTCTGCGTCTCAAGTTCGCTGACATACATGGCGAGCTACTGAACAAACTGGTTACAGTTGGAAAGCCATCAATATGGAGTTAAGCAGGTAAGAGCGAAAAGAAACGAAGTCATACCGCCCCGTAGCATTCGTTTTAAAGACAAAATGTAGCCATACGTACTTTTGGCTACATAATTCGCAATCTCCAGAAATGTATATAGGGCTACATTTTCAGAATGAGCCTATGTTGAAAGAATGTGTCTCCTACAGGTGGTTTGTCAAGCCCACTCACCTGCATGAAGCACACTAACATGGAGTGTTGAGAAGAAAATGTCTGGTGCATGCTGAGAGGAGAGAGTGAGCTCAGGACAAAAACAAAACGTTATTTTATTAATATTACAAGAATGAGCCAAAAACATTATTATATGCAAACTTTTAAGGAACGTTACGGAATGTTCTGGGAACGTTTCCTGTTAGCTCTCTTTTTCAAAGTTCCTCTTTTACTCTATATCTCTTCAGTTTCTCGCTGTTCTGAAATTAAGTGCTTGTTGTTTCTCTCCCGAATGAGAGCAGGGTGCAGAACAGAAGTCGGGCACAGATCAGAGGCTGTGTTCCCCAGGACAGAGAGGCTCTTCTGGGCTCTGCTGAACTGACAGACCCTGGAGCTGCTGCACGAAGCTCTGCGCAAATTAAACTGACAGCAGCTTCTACACACAAAATAGGGAAGGATTGTCCTGGAATTGGGTATGTTGCTTATACACAACAAAAACTAACATTTTCAGTAGTGTTTACCCTCATGCTAAAGTACTCATGTAGAGTTTTCCAGGGCAGTGTCACCCTACTTTTTAATTTATGACTGGATTGCAAATGATTCTTGTTAGCTGGCTCTTTTTATTGAATCTTGAGTTTTGAAGAATCAAAAATATATAGCACAACAAATTTAAACAACCCAGCCTCATTGTAAATATGCGCCCAGGAAATACATTTTTAAGAACTAAGAAATATGTACCCTGGACTGTGTTTTCTTGCAGTTTTTGTTTTCACAATTCCACCAGAGGGCACCATTTACACTTTTGACAATCTTGACATAAAATATGTTAGTTGAGCATGCTTTCTCATATGTGCCATTTCTCATAAATCCACCAGGGGCCACTGTGTATGTTTCTGGCTGTCTCAACGTCCTTCAGGCCTCCATGCCGTCATGCATAATATATCAGCTTGATTTTGACTGTCCCACCCACCCCCTTCCCTAACACCCAACCAACAGTGCTTTCAAAAGCAAACTAGAAAAGTAAAGCCATCACGAACACATGCTTATTCATCATGACATTGCTCTTTTATGGGGGTTTTCGTTTTACCTGGTTTCTGGAATAGTCCTTCGCCAAACTCGAACCCCAGTCCGCTTTGCTTTTTGTTCAGGTATGGTGTAAAGTGGCTGCCAAATGGCTCCCAAATGTTTTTCTTTTTTTTTTTTGTGAATCTTGAGTAACACGACTCTCTTGAGTCAGACTTTTTACTGAATTTTGGTGAATCAAAAACATACAGCGTCATCAGTATAGTCTGGATCCCAACAAATGAGTCCACAGAGTGTTTAATCGCATTATGTTTTTGTGAATCCTGAAGTTATCAATCTTATGAACCAATCGTTTTTTAATGAATCAATAACATACAGGTATACCAGTATAGTCTGGATCCTGAACAAAATCTCAGCTCTTTTTTTAGTGATTCTCCTACTTACATCCATTCATTCATTCATTTTCTTTTCGGCTTAGTCCCTTTATTAATCAGGGGTCGCCACAGCGGAATGAACCGCCAACTTATCCAGCACATGTTTCAAGCAGCGGATGCCCTTATAGCTGAAACGCATCTCTGGGAAACATCCACACACACTCATTCACACTCATACCCTACGGACAATTTAACCTACCCAATTCACCTGTATCGCATGTCTTTGGACTGTGGGGGAAACCGGAGCACCCGGAGGAAACGCTCGCGAACGCAGGGAGAACATGCAAAAACATGCAAACTCCAAACAGAAACACCAACTGACCCAGCCGAGGCTCGAACCAGCGACCCTTTTACTGTGAGGCGACAGCACTACCTACTGCGCCACTGCGTCGCCCCTCTCCTACTTACAGTGCAATTTTATTCAATTTTATGAATATGAATGGTTTTAGGTACATGGTTTAAGAGCAGTCACAGCTCAGCAGGCACAGGACGTCAACATGACTTCAGATTGACATTGTACATTAACATCATGGGACGTTGCATTTTGAGTTGAAATGAACATCGGATTGACGTTAGAGCCCAACGTCAGACCTACGTCAGTGTCCAATCTCGGACAGATGTAAAATTTTGGTTACTTTCCAACACAACTTAAAAACAACCATATATCAACGTCTACTGATGTTACAGCTTGATGTTGTGTGGACGTTACCCCTATGACGTCTATCAGACGCTAGATTTTGATTGCCATACGTGACGAATAAATGTCAGTATTTGACGTCAATATGACATGGGTTTAAGATGTTAGATTGACGTTGGATTTTAGCCACTTTCTAACACAACCTAAAATCGACCAAGTTCGTAGACAAATTTTAATGGTGGCTTGAGAAAGCCTAGCTTAAAAGTTTGAAGTCGTTTAAATGATTGAAGAAGTTAAGTAAGATAAGTAGGTTGCTAGGTGGTTGCTAAGGTGTTGCTAGGTGGTTGCAATGGTGTTCTAAGTGGTTGCTAAGGTGTTGCTAGGTTTTTCTGAGTGGTTTCTAGGTGGTTGCTAAGATGTTGCTAGGCAGTTGCTAGGGTGTTCTGACTGGTTGCTAGGGTGTTCTGGGTGGTTGCTAGGGTGTTCTAAGTGGTTGTTAAGGTGTTGCTAGGCTTTTCTGAGTGATTGGTAGTTGGTTACTAAGGTGTTGCTAGGCAATTGCTATGGTGTTCTGAGTGGTTGCTAAGGTGTTGTATGGGTGTTTGGAGTGGTTGCTAGGCGGTTGCTAAGTTGTTGCTAGACGGTTGCTAGGGTGTTCTGAGTGGTTGCTAAGGTGTTTCTAGGTGGTTGCTAAGATATTGTAGGTGGTTGCTAGGGTGTTCTGACTGGTTACTAGGCAGTTGTTAGTGTGTTTGAAGTGGTTGCTAGGCGGTTGCTATAGTGTTCTAGGTGCTTGCTAAGGTGTTGCTAGGTGGTTGCTAGGGTGTTCTGAGTGGTTGCTAGGCGGTTGCTAAGGTGTTCTGAGTGGTTGCTAAGGTGTTGCTAGGCCGTCGCTAAGGTGTTGCTAGGGTGTTCTGAGTGGTTGCTAGGCGGTTGCTATGGTGTTGCTATGGTGTTCTAGGTGGTTGCTAGGGTGTTCTAGGTGGGTATTAAGGTGTTGCTAGGCAGTTGCTATGGTGTTCTGAGTGGTTGCTAGGTGGTTGCTAGGCGCTTGCTAAGGTATTTTGAGTGGTTGATAGAACAGTCTAGGAAGAGATGCATATAGAAATTAGTCTCAGAAGAAGACGATGTAGAAGTTTATGTAGTATAACAGTATGTTGGCTTTCTCAAGCCAACATAAATATCGTTGTTCTTAGATGCAGAAGAACATTGAATTTGGGTCACCCGACGTCACGACCTAAATCTAACCTAATATAAACGTCTTATGACGTTGTGTGCCTTCTGGGAAGTTACGTATCCACAGATTTTTTTGGCTTATTTAATCTTTTATTATGAAACCAGAAAAGCAAAATTCCTTGCAACTGCATGAAACTCCTTTGGCAGAACAGCTAAACATGTCACTAACGTGTCGTCAAACTATTTGTTGATTTTTGAAAGAGGAATGTTAAAACTGGAGTCAGAGAATCCATAGCATTAACAGAGACAGACAGTTGCATATTTCATTCCAGTGGTGTCCAGATGGCAGAATGTAAACTTTCATCAACCACAAACCTTTGCGCAGCTCCACACATATCACACAAACACCTTCTAAATCTCCCCAAAAGTGCAGAGTTTCTCCTCAAGGGTTAAGCAAAGCAGGGTGTGGAAAGCGAAGGTGGAATGTGGCTTTCTTTCAGCCTTTCATCAGTAAAGCACATGTTGCTGAAGGGAAAGATTACCATAAAGACTTGTTTCCTGTCAGTCGGCTTCGGTTCAAAGATTCTCTGCGGTTGCACTTTTATTTGCATCTTACGTTTACCTGTAATGACAAGGAAAGTTGGGTTTCGGTCTTGCGAAACCATCATTGGGATCATCCCAAAAGTTTCTTTAGCGCTACTTGTGGGTTTTTTCCAGCGACAGATGTAGTCAGTTCTCACTGCGAGTGACTATCGTGCTCCTCTGAGGGCTGCGAAATCAAATCAGCCGAGTTAATGAGCCCCCTACCATCTCTCCTGAGAGAAAAAAAGGGGGAGGACGAGGCAGAGAAATGAAACGGCCCTGGAAAAGTGCTGATTTTTGGCACTGGGGCTCTCTAAGCTTGACAGCGCAGCAATAAAAGGTCCAATTCTGACTCATATGTTTCTGCTATACGCTCCAGGACCACAAATACAAGGAGTCTGAAGTCCAAACTGTCAGAGTTCCCATAATACAGGCTACAGTCTGAGATGAAACGCCCATTTTACTTGTGTTAAACTGTAGTGGAGAATTGAGGAAATTAAACATTCTCCATCAGGCAATGATTTTGAAGCTATAGAAATGAGAATGGATGGGCCATATAGACTTATAATGATATCACAATAATATTTTTGACAATAATTTAATCTCCACATATGTGTTACTGAAGCAGAGACTTCAGCTATAAAAAAAGAGGATAAAGATGATAGAAAGGGACCAAACATGAAGACAGTAATCAAACACTTGTGGCAATATATACATTTTTATTGTGTTCTTCAGGCTGTCATGGGTATTTTATAAAAATAAACTATATTTATAATGCAATGCTAATTCACCTAGCCTTTATCACTGCATTGAATAGTAAAAAATAGCATGATTTCTTCCTGATTCTGTGTTATTAAACCTTGTCTGGTCACAAAAATGAGTTATTTCAAACACTCGACTGATGTTATGCTGTGAATTCAGAGTGAAAGTGTGTCAGTAAATCGCTTTTCGTAAAGGGGCTCAAATATACAAAACTATCGCACACATACTACTGTAATAATAATTATAGATTTTAGCGTTATTGCTATGATAAGTCAAATCTTTAAATTTGGGGATATTTATAGACATAACATACTGTTATACTACATAAACCTATTATTCTACTTCCGTCGTCTTCTTCTTAGACTATTTTATAAACGCATCTCCTCCTAGACTGTTCATACTACAACCAACAGACTAACTCCAAACCTCCAAACTATACTGAATTCAGTTGCTATATCTTTTCCAACTGATCTGACTTACAGTTTTCTAAAAACTGACCCGGAAAATTTGGAAAAGTCCCATTGACTTAACATTGGACCAAACTTTGTGACCTCATAACTTTGCGCCAGACTGTCATACAGACTTATGGTTGGGCTTATTTAACTCAGACTACCAATCTGCCAATCACTGATGACCTTTCAACTTACTAGCCACACCCTAGCAACCACTTATGGCACCTTAGCAACTGTCCCATAGACTTCCATTATATAAAACTGCCATTGACTTTACATTGGACATACTGATAACATACCAACTAACAATACTGATCCATACTAGAAACACACTAGCAAACATACTAATCATACTAGCAAACATGCTAATTCATACTATAAACATTCTAGCTACATGCTAATTCATACTATAAACATACTAGCAAACATGCTAATTCATACTATAAACATACTAGCTACATGCTAATTCATACTATAAACATTCTAGCTACATGCTAATTCATACTATAAACATACTAGCAAACATGCTAATTCATACTATAAACATACTAGCTACATGCTAATTCATACTATAAACATTCTAGCTACATGCTAATTCATACTATAAACATACTAGCAAACATGCTAATACATACTATAAACATACTAGCTACATGCTAATTCATACTATAAACATTCTAGCTACATGCTAATTCATACTATAAACATACTAGCAAACATGCTAATTCATACTATAAACATACTAGCTACATGCTAATTCATACTATAAGCATACTAGCAACATGCTAGTTCATATTATAAACATACTAGCAAACATGCTAATTCATACTATAAACATACTAGCAAACATGCTAATTCATACTATAAACCAGGGGTCACCAAACTTGTTCCTGGAGGGCCGGTGTCCTGTAGATTTTAGCTCCAACCCTAATCAAACACACCTGAACAAGCTAATCAAGGTCTTACTAGGTATACTTGAAACACCCAGGCAGGTGTGTTGAGGCAAGTTGGAGCTAAACCCTGGAGGGACACCGGCCCTCCAGGACCGAGATTGGTGACCCCTGCTATAAACATTCTAGCTACATGCTAATTCATACTATAAACATACTAGCAAACATGCTAATTCATACTATAAACATACTAGCTACATGCTAATTCATACTATAAGCATACTAGCAACATGCTAGTTCATATTATAAACATACTAGCAACATGCTAATTCATACTATAAACATACTAGCAACATGATAATTCTTACTAAATTCATGCTAACAACATGCTAGTTTATACAAGAAACATGCTAGCAACATGCTAATTCATACTATAAACATACTAGCAACATGCTAATTCATACTAAATTCATGCTAACAACATGCTAGTTTATACAAGAAACATACTAGCAACATGCTAATTCATACTATAAACATACTAGCAACATGCTAATTCATATTATAAAGATACTAGCAACATGCTAGTTTATACAAGAAACATAATAGCAACATGCTAATTCATACTAAATTAATGCTAATAACATGCTAATTTGTGCTAGAAACATACTAGCAAAATGCTAATTCATACTATAAACATACTAGCAACATGCTAATTCATAATAAATTCATGATAACAACATGCTAGTTTATACAAGAAACATATTAGCAACAGGCTAATTCATACTAAATTCATGCTAATAACATGCTAATTTGTGCTAGAAACATGTTAGCAACATGCTAATTCATACTAGAACCATGCTAATTTATGTTAGCAACTGCCTAGCAACTACTCAGAACACCTTAGCAACTGCCTAGCAACGCCTTAGCAACCGCCTAGCAACAGCTCAGAACACCCTAGCAACGCCTTCGCAACTGCCTAGCAACAGCTCAGAACACCCTAGCAACGCCTTAGCAACCGCCTAGCAACCACTAAGAACACCCTAGCAACCACCTAGTAACGCCTTAGCAACTGCCTAGCAACCACTCAGAACACCCTAGCAACACTCTAGGAACCACATAGCAACGCCTTAGCAACCACCTAGCAACTACTCAGAACCCCTTAGCAACACCTAGCAACTGCCTAGCAACACCTTAGCAACCACATAGCAACACCATATCAGCCACCTAGCAATGCCTTAGCAACCGCCTAGCAACAACTAAGAACACCCTAGCAACCACCTAACAACACTCTAGCAACCACCTAGCAACGCCTTAGCAATCGCCTAGCAACCACTCGGAACACCCTAACCACCTAGCAACGCTTTAGCAATTGCCTAGCAACCACTCAGAACACCCTAGCAACTGCCTAGCAACACTTTAGCAACCTCCTAGCAATGCCTTAGCAACCGTCTAGCAACCACTAAGAACACCCTAGCAACCACCTAGCAACACTCTAGCAACACCTTAGCAACCACCTAGCAGCCACTCATAACCCCCTAGTAACACCTAGCAACACTTTAGCAACCACCTAGCAACACCCAAGCAACCACCTAGCAACACCTTAGCAACCACCTAGCAACGCCTTAGCAACCCCCTTGCAAGAAACATGGCAATCCATACTAGAAACATGCTAACATGTATAGTATGTAGTTATAAGTGTTTCAAACTTCTTAAACTACTTTAATTATTTAAACTTTAAAACGACTTCAAACTTTCAGACGAGGCTTCCTCAGGCCACCATAAAGTTTGTCTACGAACTTTGCTTTTCTAGTTTTATTGCTATAATCCCAACAATAAGATATCGCTCATCTCTAAAATGCGTCAACACTTTATTCTATTATTTGTTATTATTCATCACAGGCCACTTTATTAGTTACACCTGTTCGAACTGCTTGTTAATGCAAATATCTGATCGGCCAATCACATAGTAGAAACTCTGGATATTTAGGCATGTAGATGTGGTCCAGAAGATCTGCGTAAGTCCAGACCCAGTTTCAGAATGAGGAAGAAGAAGAGTTTTACAGATATTGGTCCAAAATGGAAAAAAGTAAGCAGCAGTTCTGTGGATGACAATGCCAGAGGTCAGAAGAGAATGGATTGACTGGTTTGAGCTGACAAGTTAATTTAACCTAATTAAACACTCATTACAACCAAGGTCTTCGAAACATCATATTTGACCACATTACCCATCAAACTGAAAATTGGACATTAGAAAATTGGAAAAGAATTGCCTGGTGTGATGAATCTCTAGGTGGCACGGTGGCTCAGTGGTTAGCACTGTTGCCTCTCAGCAAGAAGCCCGCTGGTTTGAGTGCCGGCTGGGCCAGTTGGCGTTTCTGTGTGGAGTTTGCATGTTCTCCCCATGTTCACATGGATTTCCTCCGGGTGCTCCAGTTTCCCCCACAGTCCAAAAACGTGCGGTATAGGTGAATTGAATGAACTCAATTGGCCGTAGTGTATGTGTGTGAATGAGTGTGTATGGATGTTTCCCAGTACTGGCTTGCAGCTGGAAAGGCATCCGCTGCGTAAAACATATGCTGGAATAGTTGTGGTTCATTCCGCTGTGGCGACCCGATGATGAATAAGGGACTAAGCCGAAGGATAATGAATGAATCTCAATTGTTGCTTATTTGGATGGTAGGGTCAAGATTTGCTGTATTTGCAGTCAAGAAAGCATCAGTGTTCATTCCGTCAATTAAAATAAGGATGAAAAATGTTTGTAGCCAGGTGGTAACAACAAAATGACAGTAACGTGACTGAAAACTATGAACGCGCACACTCTGGTCTGCTCACCCAATGAATGGTCAGCACAAACCTGTGGATTATAACAAAATTAATGTTATGTTAATGTTAGTTTTTAATATATATGACTACATTTTAGTCTTGTCTGTTTTCAACAGCAATATTTCATGCTTTGTAGTCACGTTAGTATCTAATGATACATCCATGTCATCCTGTCTTCATCTGGTCTTAGGACATGTTCACACGTACAGTGGTCTCTCGATATTTGCAGGAGTTACATTCTAAAAATAACCCGCAATAGGACGAAATATGCAAAGTAGTCAGCTTTATTTTTTACAGTTATTATAGATGATTTAAGGCTGTAAAACCGCTCACTACACACTTTATACACTTCTCTCAGACAAGCATTAACATTTTCACAATTTTCTCTCTTGTTTAAACACTCACAAGAGTTCAAACCTTTGTAGAAAATTAAGTCCAGTATTACAGAATGAAACCAGATCAAAATTATTTGATCTTCATTTATTTATTCCGTAATGGCGCACCTACAGCTGCGTAACTACTACCTTACATAGTGTGTCCAGAAGTTCAACTTTTTGTGCGATGGTTAGCATCTTCCTCTGCCTTCTGGCTGCTACTGCAGGTACCTTTGAGGTCACACTTTATTTTGATGGTCCGTTTGTTGAATTTAAGTTACATTGCAACTAATTATCATTAGATTATAAGTAGACTGTTAGGTTGGGGTTAGGGTTGGGGTTGGGGTTAGGGTTAGTGTAAGTTGACATGTACTTGCAAAGTTTCTTATAGTCAGTTAAATGTCTGTTGAAGGACTGTTAAATGTCAGTATCAACAGATATTAAGTAGACGGTCTACTAATACTCAAATGGACCATCAAAATAAAGTGTTACCACCTTTGACGGGACCCTCCTGTTGTAAACAACGAAGATTGCGGCAAACAATCTGACGTCACACAAAGAAAATGATAGCGCGGATGAGCCAAAAACATTTGGATGTGGACGAATGACCAAACCACTTAGAAAAAGCTGCGGTTTTGAAAATACCCGTGTTTGTGTGGACAGGGACGTAAGCTTGATATAAGTTAATACAAGTTAATTTAATACAAGTTACAAGTTAATTTGCATAAAATCGTCGTCAATGAAAATAAATTCGAAAAAATGTTTGTTGATGACCTTTTTCTTTTCTTTTCAAAGACTAAATTAACACTGGAAAGCATGGGTCCATCCTGTCTTGTATCAATGGTTCAGTCTGCTGGTGGCGATGGGCCCATTAGTACAAATTGAGCATCATTACTATTTCTGACCTCTTTCATCCCTTTATGACCACATTGTGCCCATCCTGTAATGGCTACTTCCAGAATTTTAACACAGCATGTTGCAAAGCTCAAATCATCTCAAACTAGTTTTATAAACGCGACCTTAAGTTCACTAAATGGTCACCATATCTCAATCCAGTGAGCACTCTTGGGGTTTGGTGGAATGGGAGATTCACATCATGGCATCTTGGCTAGCAAATCTGCAGCAACTGTGTGATACTATCACATCATTATGGACCAAAAATCTCTGAGGAATGTTTCTAGCGCCTTGCTGTATCCGTGCCATGAGAAATGACGTCATTTGAAAAGTGAAAATTCAACCTGCTACTAGCAAGGTGCACCTAATTCAATGGCCCACACTGTGTCCTACAGCTTAAAAATGTCCTTCAGACCCCATAAAGCATTTTCCAGTGAGATGAGTAGGAAGATATAATCATCCACAGTTTAATATCTGCGGCAGACAAATGCCAAGCAATTAAGATTCTGATCACGTTCGGAGACGTTCACCGAACACGTTCACGTGTTCGGAGACTCCAGCACAGCAGGCGATGCCTCTGAATTAGGATTCTTCCACACGCACTCCTGGTTATAATTCTCGTGATTTTGCTTGGCAGTATCTGGCCTTGGTGCATCTTTTGTAGTCATTTCTTATTGTTTGTTTTGTCTTTTTGATGGAAAAATTATATAAACAATTCAATAAAGCACTGAACTCGAATGTTTTCCTAGTATCTCGACATTTACATTTTTCTTACATGGAACCACATAGAAATCATTTTAAAGCCATTCGAAAAACTTTAGATATGACATATCAATCAGACCCTCTAGTAGTTTTTCGCAATTTTGCGAGTTTTCAGCTTGTGCAGTAAGCAGACGCAGATGAAGCGCGAGTGATTTACATGTGAAGTCATAGCAAAGATGAGATATAAACATCCTGTGGTGTGAATTGGGCGTTTTGTGCGTTTGACGCGCTTCAGACTGCAAAAGAAAGTTGGAGCAAAAGGAGCAATAGAACAAACAGATGGGTTCACGGATGATGGCCGCTGGACATGACCTAATTGAAGGACATTATTTGTGCTTTACATGTATGTCTGGTATTATGATGTACGTCAAATCGATAAATTATTTTGTTTAAATCTTTCCCTGCAGTTATCGAGAGAAAACGCTTCCCTGCCATTGACGAGTTTTTCGGCAATCCGGGGTTTTCGGTGTATTATGGTAGGGGAAGCAAGAAGTAAGATCGTGGATAAAAATAAGAGTTATACAACCTTCCTTTAGCTTAAGTCCTACCGTTTTAGATCTGTTTTAGATCTTGTCTTGACAAAAGACCAAAATAAAGAAGTTTTATTTTTATGATTTGTGTCATTGTTTCAGATTACATACCTTACATAGTAGGCTACCTAATATGGTGAATAAGATTATATATATATATATATATATATATATATATATATATATATATATATATATATATATATATATATATATATATATATATATATATATATCATAATTATTAGCCCCCTTTTGATTTTTTTTTCTTTTTTAAATATTTCCCAAATTATGTTTAATGGAGCAAGGAAATTTTTACAGTATGTCGTTTTGTATTGTACAGTATTGTGTTGACAAAATCTTCTCTCCGTTAAACAGAAATTAGGGAAAAAATAAACAGGGGGGCAAATAATTCTGACTTCAATTGTATATATATATCATTTTTTACATTTTTATATATATTTATAATTGCAAAATTGTTTCTGGGAATTACTGCCACAAAATCAGTAATTTTTATATCGTAAAAAATCACACAAAAACAAATCGTGAAAAACTAGGTGGTCTGATCAATGTTTAAGACAACTTAGAACAGATTAACTATTACACGCGTAGCGCATGGTCTAAAAGGCTTGTCTTTATTCAATTAATGAGTTGTGGGTGTGTTGCAAAATAAATAAAATGTTAAACAGTGTGTTGGATTAAACTACAATCGTTTGGATTCTTCCAAAAGAATAATTAAGTGCAAAAACATATTAGTAATTTAATATTAATAATATTTCCCAAATTATGTTTAACGGAACAAGGAAATTTTTACAGTATGTCTGATATTATTTTTTCTTCTGGAGAAAGTCTTATTTGTTTTATTTAGACTAGAATAAAAGCAGTTTTAAATTTTTTAAAAGCCATTTTAAGGTCAAAATGATTAGCCCCTTTAAGCTATTTTTTTTTCGATAGTCTACAGAACAAACCATCATTATACAATAACTTGCCTAATTACCCTAACCTGCCTAGTTAACCTAATTAAACTAGTTAAGCCTTTAAATGTCACTTTAAGCTGTATAGAAGTGTCTTGAAAAATATCTAGTAAAATATTATTTACTGTCATCATGGCAAAGATAAAATAAATCAATTATTAGAGATGAGTTATTAAAACTATTATGATTAGAAATGTGTTGACAATCTTCTCTCCGTTAAACAGAAATTGGGGGAAAAATAAACAGGGGGGCTAATAATTCTGACTTCACTTGTATATATATATATATAATTTTTTACATTTTTATATATATTTATAATTGCAAAATTGTTTCTGGGAATTACTGCCACAAAATGAGTAATTTTATATCGTAAAAAATCACACAAAAAAAAAAATCGTGAAAAACTAGATGGTCTGATCAATGTTTAAGACAACTTAGAACAGATTAACTATTACATCACAACAACACCTTAGCGACCACACACAGCTAAACCCATATTTGAAATCGTTTCTTAAAACATTTTATTTCAGGATTGCTTTTGCATGGTCTTACATTGCTTTTATATATTGTAGTTGTATTACATTATTTGACATGTTTTTGTCTTATTTATTTTTCTGTTGCACTACTTGACTGTAGCTTTGAGAAAGCAACTTTTAAAGGTGCTATAATATTACAATTACTATATTTGCACAGCATCATTTTAAATAGAAACGAAAAAACATAGTATGTGTTTTGGCTTTTTGTTCACAAAAACTATTCTTTTAACCACAATAACATGAATCTGTGAACATTTTGTGCATTACCTGTTCCATGTATAGTCATCCCCAAGTACTTGACAATAGTGATGGCTGCATTTAAAGCGCTGCTTCATGAATCTTTGAAGATCGAAACTTTACGAATATTTTATTTCGAATAAGTGGTTCGGAGCGCTATAAAATAGTTAAGGTCACATTATTTCATTAAATGGTTCTTCGTTATGTCGTTACTGTTTTGAAAAGTTACAAAAAATCAGTGGTTCTCCACTAGGGGCAATTTAAGTAATACTATAAATCCACATGAATCATGTAGGTTTGCTAAGATTGCCTCCTAGTGGTGAATCACTGAACAGCTTTTATTGTTTTTACCTGACCTCTGATCAGTTTTATAGGTTTTAAGACATTTTAGGGGGGGCATTTGTAAAATGAAAGGGTTAGTTAAGTCTCTTGATGGCCAGGGGTGCGTTTCCCAAACAACGACTTAACTCGCGGCTGAATTATTATAGTATGATGCATCGTTTGGGAAAAGAACGATGTAGTGACGAGTGTTTCCCAAAATTCGTAGTTCCTCTGTCGCGGATCTATCGTTTAAACCACGTTAGTTATACCCGTAAAACGTCCATAATGATGCTCTAAACTACGTGGAGTAACAACTTCTTTAGAAAAGAACCACATAATTTCTTTGTGCAAATTATATTGTTTTACACAAACACGCATTTAAAATAAAATCCAATATTAGTTTTAGTAAAAACATGCAATCGCTTTCCATATTAATTGAAATATATGTAAACGGCTCATATAGGGCCTATGTTTGCTTTGCAAATATTATTGAGAACATTACATATTCTATTCTAAAACATAATCACTTACAACGGCTAACACGTATTCTAATATCATATATAAATCATATAAATAAATAAAAAATGAGGCTATTTATTAAGACATTTAATATTTATTATTTATAAGGAAATGAAAAAATCATACTTTAATAATAATATTAATGATGATAATTATGATGATGATTATTATTATTATTATTATTATTAAGTAGGATATTGTTTATTTTATATATATATATGTGTATATATATATATATATATATATATATATATATATATATATATATATATATATATATATATATATATATATATATATATATATATATACTTTTTACAATTTGACACATGTAAACCACTGCAGAAATGTTCTAACCAACAGGCTCATGTCATATACAGTACAGACACTTAATAAATATTTTACTATAAATTAAAAGCATAACGTATGCTGTGTTTTTTGTTTTCACAAGCTTTGGAGACGTAACTTAAATTCCGCTTTTAAATAATAAGTCACCTATAGTTTTCATCATGAGGCTGTGTTCAAAAGGACAAATATTTTCAAAGTGCACTGCGAAAGGAGCACAATTATAAACATGAAGATCGCTAAAACTGAACTGTAAAAATACTTTGAAAGCAAATTACACCTAAGAGAGATGACTTGAATGCTTTTTTTTATTCTTAATCATCCCAAGTTTAAATGTTAGAATGTTCTAAATGAATGAACATAGGGGAGATAGTAAGTGGGAATAGAACACAGCCAGGAACTATGTTTCTAACTACAGCTTCAGAGGTGTAGCAAGTGCACAAGTTTGCGACGCAATTTGCGAATGTTTGTTGGAACGATGGATTTGGGAAACGGCAAATCAATGAACTATGTTTGTAACGACGGAACTTGCGACCTTAGTTGGCTAATGATGGTTTTGGGAAACGCACCCCTGTTTAGCAGAACTCACCATCAAACAAACAATATATAAACCTTGAAAAAAAACACATAATGCAGACACATTATTCTGCAATATGTTTGAAAATGATTATTACATTCTAATTCTAATACATTTTTTTGGCTGAGTTTTTGTTGCATTTGCTCGGTTTTGACCACTAGGTGTCCCTCGCATGTGGTGTTTCGAACGCTTTGAATTGGTCAAATTGTTTCGAATATTAATTGTTTGACAAACAAAAAAAATAAATGGTGGACTACAAGACCATGGGCTCTATTTTAATGATCTTAGTGCAAAGTCTAAAGCGCATGATGCAGGTGCACTTAGGGTGTGTCCAGAAAAATAAAATGCTATTTTAAGGAGGGGAAAAACGGATGGCACGCCTAGCGCATGGTCTAAAAGGGTTGTCTTTATTCAATTAATGAGTTATGGGTGTGTTGCAAAATAAATAAAATGTTAAACAGTGTGTTGGATTAAACTACAATCGTTTGGATTCTTCCAAAAGAATAATTAAGTGCAAAAACTTATTAGTAAAGATAATTTTACTACATGGTTAATTAGTGACGAAAACTAACAATTTGTGATTAACCAGTTTACATTTACATCTTTAGTATTTTGGTTTTGCTTGGGTAAGTTAACAAGCAAAACACTTTCATTAATCAACAAAAATGTACAATAAATGCATAAATGCTTTTGTTCGTCTTGAATGTTGACCTTGCAGTGCTCGAGAGAATCGCTCCACCCGCCGCAGACCCGCTGTGCTGACCTGCTCGTGCCCGCGTCCAGATGCCAGATGGAGGCGTCCAGTGATGCAGATGCGACTGTGCATATGTGAGTATGAGTGTAGAGAGAGAGAAAGAGAAAGAAAGACCTCTGGCTGAAAGCTCCCTTCATTTCAACTCTATTCTGAGGACGCGTCTGTCAGTCTTGAGGGAGACGCGCGCTGACACATACACCCACCGTCTTGACCTTCCTCTGCTGGGACAGTCTCCTTATACAAGAGCATTCTACTTTATATCACTGTACTACCACTGCTTATTTCTCCATTTTCATCTATGCTGTTGTTTTTCTAATGTTTTTGTTCTGCAATTACTAGCCTGTCGTTAAGTATGTTTTAGTCACAGCGGCAGAAGAGAATCTGTTTGCTTGTGCTGACATCTAGTGGACGTCTTCTGTCAACGCATGCCCTAGTGGGATTTCATTAATAGAGTGACGTCTGAAAAATGAATAGCAGTAATAGAAATATATTCACTGTAACAACAACAACAACAACAACAACAACAACAGCGTATTTATAATAGTTGTCACTATTCTTATACTTAACTAATATACTAAAATTAAAGCAAGACTACTATACACCACTCCAAATGGTACTAGTGGGCCACTAAGTTTTCTTTCTTTCTTTCTTTCCTTCTTTTCTTTTTTTCCCCCTTTTCTTTCTTTCTTTGTTTCCTTCTTTTCTTTTTCCCCCTTTTCTTTTTTTCTTGTTCCTTCTTTTCTTTTTCCCCCTTTTCTTTCTTTCTTTGTTTCCTTCTTTTCTTTTTCCCCCTTTTCTTTTTTTCTTTGTTTCCTTCTTTTCTTTTTCCCCCTTTTCTATTTTTCTTTGTTTCCTTCTTTTCTTTTTCCCCCTTTTCTTTTTTTTCTTTGTTTCCTTCTTTTCTTTTCCCCCTTTTCTTTTTTTCTTGTCTTCCTCTCTTTTCTTTTCCCCCTTTTCTTTTTTCTTTGTTTCCTTCTTTTCTTTTTCCCCCTTTTCTATTTTTCTTTGTTTCCTTCTTTTCTTTTTCCCCTTTTCTTTTTTTCTTTGTTTCCTTCTTTTCTTTTTCCCCCTTTTCTATTTTTCTTTGTTTCCTTCTTTTCTTTTTCCCCCTTTTCTTTTTTTCTTTGTTTCCTTCTTTTCCTTTTCCCCCTTTTCTTTTTTTCTTTGTTTCCTTCTTTTCTTTTTCCCCTTTTTCTTTCTTTCTTTGTTTCCTTCTTTTCTGTTCCCCCTTTTCTTTTTTTCTTTGTTTCCTTCTTTTCTTTTTCCCCCTTTTCTTTCTTTCTTTGTTTCCTTCTTTTCTTTTTCCCCCTTTTCTTTTTTTCTTTGTTTCCTTCTTTTCTTTTTCCCCCTTTTCTTTTTTTCTTTTTTTCCTTCTTTTTTTTTCCCCCTTTTCTTTTTTTTTTTTTTCCTTCTTTTCTTTTTCCCCTTTTTCTTTCTTTCTTTGTTTCCTTCTTTTCCTTTTCCCCCTTTTCTTTTTTTCTTTGTTTCCTTCTTTTCTTTTTCCCCTTTTTCTTTCTTTCTTTGTTTCCTTCTTTTCTTTTCCCCCTTTTCTTTCTTTCTTTGTTTCCTTCTTTTCTTTTTCCCCCTTTTCTTTTTTTCTTTGTTTCCTTCTTTTCTTTTTCCCCCTTTTCTTTCTTTCTTTGTTTCCTTCTTTTCTTTTTCCCCCTTTTCTTTTTTTCTTTGTTCCTTCTTTCTTTTTCCCCCTTTTCTTTTTTTCTTTGTTTCCTTCTTTTCTTTTCCCCCTTGTCTTATTTCTTTGTTTCTTTTCTTTCTCTCTTTCTTTTTTCCTCTTTCTTTCCTTCTTTTCTTTCTTTCCCTCTTTCTTTTTTCTTAGTTTTTTTTCTTTCATTTCTCTCTCTTTTTTCCCTTTCTTTCTTTCCCTCTTTTTTCTTTCTTTTTTCTTTCTTTTCTTCTTTTTTCTTTCTTTCCTTCTTTCTTTTCTTTCTTTGCCTCTTTCTTTTTTTCTTTGTTTCTTTCCTTTCTTTTCCTCTTTTCGTTGTCTATCCCTTTTTTCTTTCTTACTTTCATTATTTCTTCTGTTTCTTTTTTCTTTCTTTCTTTCTTTCTTTCTTTCTTTCTTTCTTTCTTTCTTTTCTTTCCTTCTTCTTTCTTTCTTTTTTTTCTTTCTCTCTCTCTTTAACAGAATATTACGTTTTTTAATATATTTTTTTATCATTTAAACTGTTGTATTAATTATATGACTATGTTTATATATTTGTCATATACATGTGCATCGTTCATTATAAAAAAATAAACAAATAAAATGGAATAAATATTATATATTCAATAAAACAGCTTAAAGTGACATTTAAAGGCTTCACTATGTTAATTAGGTTAACTAGGCAGGTTAGGGTAATTAGGCAAGTTATTGTATAACGATGGTTTGTTCTGTAGACTAGTCGGAAAAAAATAGGGGCTAATAATCTTGACCTTAAAATGGTGTTTAAAAAATTAAAAACTGCTTTTATTCTAGCCGAAATAAAACAAATAAGACTTTGTCCAGAAGAAAAAATATTATCAGACATACTGTGAAATTTTCTTGCTCTGTTAAACATCATTTGGGAAATATTTAAAAAAGAAAAAAAAATCAAAGGGGGGCTAATAATTCTGACTTCAACTGTATATATATATATATATATATATATATATATATATATATATATATATATATATATATATATATATATATATATGAACAAATTAACAAAACATACATATGTATGTGTGATTTGTTAATATTAATATGTTTTTTAAAAATGTATATTTCACTGTCTATATAATATTTTTTTTTTAATTTTATTAGTTTATATATATTATAATCTACCATACAATATATAATGTGATTCATAATGCAATGGTATTATTTACTGTTTATTTGTATATCTTATTTCTGTTTAAATTGTATTAAACTGTTTTGTCATTACATTAATTTAATACATTAATCATATTTGATAGCCATAATGTTAAAAAAAGAAATACATTTATTATGAATAAATATATTTGTGTGTATATATTGTGAAGTGTTTAACATTATATGATTTGTATATAATGTTAATTATTGCTGACGTTAACGTTTATATTTCCTTTTTTTTTAATTAGCTACTTGTTTTGTTGTCTTGTATTTTCGCGGCTTTTGGACTTGCGGCTCTCCGTCATGACGTCACGACTTTGGTGAAAACGTGATCAGCAGAATCTGGTGAAGGCAAGCGAGGTAAGCGAAGTACACGCTGTTCTTTGCCTTAAAAACACCGTAAAAATGACCACACATCAGCTTTAAACCTGTGCTATGTTGTTTTGTGGCATCAGAAGAGTATGTGAATGTTGGTTTGACGCTGAAGTCGAGTGTTTGTCGCGCTTTAATCGTGTTTGAAGTGAAAGTGAGCGGATCATAACAGTGAGTGTTTGTTTTGGTTTGAGGTGTTTAAAGATGATTTAAAATAAATAAAAGCGCAATTTACCTCTGAAATGTCAATTCTTTCCTATATATGCGTTTCTGACAGAATGTTTATGTCTAATGTTATGTTGTCACTCGTTTATTTAGTGCGCTTATTAATAATGAGCAACAAAAACAAGGGCTGTTGTTTTTATCGAATAAGATATTTTTTAATGTAATACAACAAGTATAAACGCTATATTTTGATTATATTTAATCTTTTAAGCTAATGTAGCAAATGTGTAAGTGTTGTGAAACGCTACTTTGAATATTTGGTCTGAAATTGCATGCAAGTGTGACTTAAACAACATTAGCTCTATTTAATTGACTGTGAACAGTGTTGCACTTTGATAGTCATTGGCTGCTAATGTAATTTAACTATTTAGTTTGTAAATAATACTTTTCTAAAATTATATCATTAAGGAGAAAGTCTGAATATAAAACCAACTTTACCCTAATTATAAACTGTGTGTTCTCAAGTAAAACGTAAATCTACTGTACTAAGTCAATGTTAATCATTACGTAAATTAAGAGGAGACACTAAGTAAAAACCATGCACTTCAATTTCAAGTGCTTTTTTTTTTTTAAAGTCTAATGTAAAGAAAACATACCAATTTACACTTTAATCCATTTCTTTTGTCTCACTTTATCAATTTGTGTCTGTAGATTGTAATTAAAATATACGTTGTTAAAGGCTGTTATCTTGAAATGAATATTTTCTTTTTCCGCCAAGTTATAAAACTCTACTTAAGCAGATTTACATGCAGTTTTATTTGTATCTATATTATGAGGGGTTTTGCAGAGGGATTTGATTTTAATGCATACCTTCCCTGCTCGTATACATTTTTATTCTACAAAAATCAAGATTATTACTGAATGAATTCTGGGTTTATAAAAGAGATTCCCAAAATTCCCACAGCACTAAAAACATTTTGACTCAAATATTTGTTTTGTATTATTTATATAGCACATTTAAAAATAACAAATGTTGACCAAAGTGCTTTACAAGTCAAACAACACATACAATCTTTGAGATATGGAATTGCTCATATATATATATATATATATATATATATATATATATATATATATATATATATATATATATATATATATATATATATATATATACACATACATACACAATCTTTGATTTTTATATATCAAAGATTGTATGTGTTGTTTGACTTGTAAAGCACTTTGGTCAACATTTGTTATTTTTTTATATATATATATATATATATATATATATATATATATATATATATACACACACACACACACACACACACACACACACACACACACACAGTTGAAGTCAGAATTATTTAGAATTGTTTTAATATTTCCCAAATTATGTTTAACAGAGCAAGGAAATTTTCACAGTATGTTTGATAATATTTTTTCTTCTGGAGAAAGTCTTATTTGTTTTATTTGGGCTAGAATAAAAGCAGTAAAAGCCTAATTACCCTAACCTGGGGTGCGTTTCCCAAAACCATCGTTAGCCAACTAAGGTCGCAAGTTCTGTCGTTACAAACATAGTTCGTTGATTTGCTGTTACCCAAATCCATCGTTCCAACAAACATTCACAAACTGCGTCGCAAACTTGAGCACTTGAAACGACACCTCTGGAGCTGTAGTTAGAAACATAGTTCCTGGCTGTGTTCTGTTCCCACTTATCTCCCCTATGCCCTATTCATTTAGAACATTCTAACATTCAAAATTGGAATTATTAAGAATAAAAAAGCATTAAGGTCATCTCTCTTAGGTGTAATTTGCTTTCAAAGTATTTTTACAATTCAGTTTTAACGATCTTCATGTTTACATTTGTGCTCCCTTTGCAGAGCACTTTGAAAACATTGATATCATTTTGAACACAGCCTCATGGCGAAAGCTATAGGTATATTTAAAAGCGGAAATTATGTTACAGTACTTCTCCAAAGCTTGTGAAAATAAAAAACATAGCATACGTTAATTCTTTTATTTTATAGTGGGTTATTTATTAAGTTTCTCTGCTGTATATGACATGGGTCTGTTGGTTAGAACTTTCTGCTGTGGTTTGCATGTGTCAAATTGTATTTTTTTTTTAAATAAATAAACAATATCCTAAATAATAATAATAATCATCATCATTATTATTATTAATATTATTATAACAGTAAATATATTTATAATAAATCGCCTCATTATTTATTTATTTATTTATATGATTTATATATGATATTAGAATAGTGTTAGCTTTTGTAAATGATTTTATGTTTTAGAATAGAATATGTAATGTTCAACTTCTCAATAATATTAGTAAAGCAAACACAGGCCCTATATTTGCCATTTACTTATATTTCAATTAATATGGAAAACGCGTGCATGTTTTTACCTAAACTAATATTGGATTTTATTTTAAATGCGTGTTTGTGTAAAACAATATAATTTGCACAAAGAAATGATGGGGTTGTTCTCTAAAGAAGTTACTCCACCCCGTTTAGAGCATCATTATGGGCGTTTTACGTTATAACTAACGTGGTTCAAGCGATGGATCTGCGACAGAGAAACTACGGGTTTTGGGAAACACTCGTCGCTACATCGTTCTTTTGCCAAACGATGCATCGTACTATGATAGTTCAGCAGCAAGTTACGTCGTTGTTTGGGAAACGCACCCCTGCCTAGTTAACTTAATTAACCTAGTTAAGCCTTTAAATGTCACTTTAAGCTGTACAGAAGTGTCTTGAAAAATATCTAGTCAAATGTTATTTACTGTCATCATGACACAGATAAAATAAATCAGTTATTAGAAATGAGTTATTAAAACTATTATGTATAGAAATGTGTTGAGAAAATCTGCTCTTCGTTAAACAGAAATTGGGGGAAAAATAAACAGGGGCTAATAATTCAGGGGAGCTAATAATTCTGACTTCAACTGTGTGTGTGTGTGTGTATATATATATATATATATATATATATATATATATATATATATATATATATATATATATATATATATATATATATATATATATATATAAAATAGGATTTAAAGTCACAAAGCTGGATGATGAACTAATATAGAAAGATAAAACTATTCCACAGACAAGAGATTGCGACAGAAAAAGTCCTGTCTCCTTTAGATTTTAAATGAGACTTAGGAACAAACAACTGGATCTTTTGTGTAGACCAAAGGAGTCTAGATGAAGTATGCAGGCGAAGAAGCTCGCCAACTAGGTGCCAGACCATTTAAACCAGTGAAGGGACAAAATACTTAACAATACTTGCAAATTTACTAGTCCCAGTTAAAAGCCTAGTGGAGAAAACAGAATTACAATAATATAATCAGGACATGATAAAAACATTGAATAGGGTTTCCAAATCCTTAAAAGCCAGAAAAGGCCTCAGTTTTACAATATTCCTTAATTGGTAGAAACCACTTCTGACCACAGAATTAATAAACTTGTCAAAATTTAGCTCAGAGATTGTGCTTGTGAACCTTACATTTAAAAGGACCAAGCTGATTAATTATGAATTCAGAAACACTCGGAAGACCACTTCAGTCTTTGATTCATTCTGGTGTAAATAAAATCCCGCCACGCATTCCTTAATGTTACATCGTTAAAACATGTATAAAAAAAGAACTGTAGAGACACATTTTTGCCCATTTTATAGGCATATAGAGCTAAACGTCGTCAGCTTAGAGATAATAGCTTACATTATGTTTCTGGCAGATAGCAGCCAAGGGAAGCATATAAATGGAAAATAGATCCTTGGGGAACACCACACTCCATGCAGGCAGAAGCGGATGAAAAACGTATCAATTCAACAGAAAAAGTTTTCCCTAAATGATATGAACTAAACCAATCTAGAACATTACCTTGAATCCCAGCTCACAATCTTAAACACTCATTGAGTATTTCATAGATTATGATGTCAAATGCAGCTGCCAAATCTAGCCAAACGAGGATTGCTATATGTAAAATAATATATATATTTTTAAAGCAAACTTTGTCCAAGGTTTACAATTTTTTGGTTGAAATGTAGTTTATTAGTTTAGTTAAGCATTAGTAAGTAAAGTTAATGGATTATTACTTTATTTATTGCAAGGTTTCCACTACATTCATTCTTTCATGGCGGGGCGCCACACCAAAATTCATCCCGCCACGGCTACATAACAGCTGCTCAATAAAACATTCAGTCGTTTTTTTTTTAAATAGCACGTTATAATCATACCAAAACATATTAAAAGGTAAGCGAATTATAACAGCGCAAACGTTTCCATAACCGTAGTAGTGCTGTGCATTATTAGTTTAACCCTTTAAGGTGACATGCTTACAGCTGCGTGATGTGTGAGGCCAGCAAACACAACATAGCTTTCTGTTATGATGAACACAGTTTCCATAGATAAAGGTCTATGGTTCTGCATACAACAAACAAAGACTTTATCTTGCTGGAGTTCATAGCCGTTTCACTTTACTTCAGGACGCATTAATGCCGCTCGGTCTATTGGAGACATTCATAAATATTCCTAGCCAATCTAATAAATGTTGGAGACATACTTGTTACATAAACGCTAAATTGCACTTCAGCAGCGTTTTTTTTTTTTGAGTACACACAAGAAAATCTGTACTTGAACAGCGTAGCTATTTGAGGGCGTGCAAGAAGTTTTGTGCATGAACAGAGGAAATCAGCACACAAGCAAAGAGATTCGCATGCTCGTATTACATAAATGCAATCTCGACTTGTAATACTGCGCTCACGACATGTTAGGGCTGGGCGTTTTTTTCGATTAATTCGAATTTACGTTTTAAGACGATTTTATTTTTTACAAAATCGAGGAATCGCGGTTTTTTAATAAAAATATTAAAGCCGCTTTTTCACTATCGTGCCAAACCGTTTCTAAACTGTTAGACAACCGTGCTGAATTGTGCTGATTCTGTGTGTTGACGTCGCGGCTCTGTTGATGTGCTGCCACAGCTGGTAGCGGAAGCGCGCCAGGGCGGACCGGCCATTGGGAACACCGGGACATTTTCCAGCTAGAGCAACAACAGCCCCGCAGTCAGCCAGCCAGCTTCGCGAATGTTTCCATGCGCGTCGTGCTGTTGTTCGCGTCCCGCAGCCGTCTGTGTCTCCCGCGCGAGCTGCGAGACGGGGACCCGCGCACCACCTGAAGGACGGTTACGGCGTGTTGTAAATGTCGGTCACCGCAGAAAGTCAAATCTTTCTTTAATTTGGACTTTTGCTTGAATTACGGAGTGGCACAGTAGCTGTCAAGGTACTGTATGAATTAAATCATAACCCATATATGCACCAATAAACAAGTAAAATGAATGAATGAATAAAATAAATATGGATTCTTAAATGTCGGCAGTTTTTACTCCAAAAAATATCAATACTGACAAATGTTTTATAAAAATAAATTAAGCAATTTCCAACATTTCAGCTATAGGCCATTATACGATTCAGTTAAATATAAGATAGACCTTTAAATGTATATAGATATGTAACTGTTTCTGTGGGGTTTTTTTTTCACGGTGATCTTTAATATACACTGGGTGGTGTAGCTACGCACAAATATTTTCTAAAACGTCAAGCAGATATTTGTCTATAGCTCGTTTGTTATTTATGAAGACAAAAAAAAATTAAGATAACAAAAATAAAACTATAAAATTACAAAGATAAAAAGAGCAGTATTTTGCTAAATATAGTCCTTTATATCCTGATATGCTATGTGTTGTTTCATTCGTTTTTTTATATTTAACCTGATGCATTCGTTATTTAATATTTAAATACAAAATCATTTAAATGGTTATATTTTACCATCAAAATGTAGTATATTTTATATCATTACCAATTTTTGATATAAAACCGCTGTTATTTTATTGATTGTTATGAAATAATTTAAGTGCTATATTTTTTATTAGTGAAAGTGCCCGCTCACTTTGACAAGGCCTGTCTAAATATATATTTCTGCCATGCCACTAATACAGATAAACTATTGTTGCATTATCATTGTTTATTTTTCTGTTATGTACAGAGATTTGAATATTTATTTCCCCTCCAATCCTTTTTAATCTTCAAGTTACATTTTGGTCATTTTCTCTCCAAATAAAATTTGCCCAAAGCTGCACAACATATGACCTGCTGTGACTTCTATTGTAGCTATGTTTAGCATCCCTATATGAGAGAGTGCCATAACCGCGTTAAGTCACACTATTGCTTTTCTTTTACAAGTGAGCATGAAAAAAACTAGTTTCAGCATTTATTTAAATTTAAATGAACAAGGTAAGCTGGTAAGGTAGTTACACAGTAAAAAATAAAAAAATAAATAAAAAAATCGAAATCGTGAATCGGTCAAACTTTATGAAAAAATCGAGATTTTTTTTTTTGCCATATCGCCCAGCCCTACGACATGTATATAATAACGCCATAGGTAGTAGATCTGTGTAAAAGGCCTGCCACCACAGCTGGACAAAATCCCTAGAGGAAACACTGTATTGCATATTTAAAGATTAGACTTTAGAAAACTTGCAAAACAAACAAAAAAGTTGTTAATTCTCAATGTAATGATAATCATTAGTTAATTTCTTACCCTCTTCACCTTCACTGTCTTGCCCCTCAGTATTATAGTTATTATGTTTGTCTTTTAATATCAAACTGCTTGAATGAATATGTGGTGTGTTTGTGTTGCAGGTTGCAGTTGTGGTGGAGTCGTGTGCAGCATCATGGCGAGTGTGAGTGTTGATCTGCTGCTTCAGCTCATTGATGTGTGTTTGTGTCAGTGTTGTAATGGATTGTGTGTGTTATGCAGGTGTTGTGCAGGAGGGTCAGGCAGGTGAGCGGCTCGTCTGTCGTTCATTCTTTGGCTCAGAGGATTCTGGCAGTTCGAGGGTTTTCAGCTGCAGGATCGTCTGGATCAGATGAGCCCTATATTGCTGTACCATCTCAAAATACAGGTGCGTGAACACGATTTTAGGATTGTAAAAACAAATATTTTGTTTTACTCTCAAATTCACTAAGTTTACCCAACTATGACAACTTCTGCTCTGAGAAACCCAGAAATGTGTAAAGGGTCTATTTGTGTTCTTATTCGAAACTCTTTGATTTAAAGTTTTTGTGAATAATAGAATACAGTGTGCTACGCAAACGTCTGAGTCCACTATTATTTTCATCAACATAAATGCTTCTGATTTCTGTGTGTAGTGTGTCCGAAGGAAATATCAGTTTGAAATGGACACAAGCATACTTATTGTAGACGTTGTCCATGAGTGAGTAGCAAAGTTTTTAATCAGCCATTAACAGAACACTCTTTCTAGCAGGTCCTAGAACAGTGTGGCCCGATGAGGCGATGGGTCCCTTTGGTCCTCAAGACCAGCGCTTTCAGCTGCCGGGGAACGTGGGTTTCGACTGTCATCTCAAGGGCACAGAGTTACAGATGAGCGGCCCGGTTCACAAGACGGTCCCGGATGTGCTGAGTGTCCCGTCAAGCACAGAGAGACATGAGTTCATCCTCGCACAGTTCATCAACGAGTTTCAGGTAAAACTACACCTATTCACATTTAATAATGCACCAATCAGTGTCTGATTCTATTCCGTGTTGGGTAGGGTACTTCAAAAAAGTCATTCATTACTAATAAAACTGTATTTAAATGACTTTTCTAATTACTATGAATGTAAAGTAACTTTATCATTGAATTACTGAACTCTTCATGCATAGACGATAGTAATTAACTCTTAATTCTTTCAATTTGAGTCAAATTTGAGGCTTTTAGTTTTAAAAAAAATGAACCCGTGTATCAATAAATATTTCAATCAAAACTCAAAGTGTTTTAATGTGATGACACCATATTTCATCATCAATTTTCTAAAACATTTCATTGTAAATTTCTTCACTGCTAAAATGCTTTTCTTAGATTTTTTGTCTTGTTTCCAGTCCAAATATCTAACAATTCTTGAATCAAGAAGCTTTTTCCTGACAAGCAAAGCACATTGTCCTGTTTTAAGAAATGACATGGCAAAATTGAGAGAGTTTTTTTCTTAAAACAAGCAAAATAATCTTGTTTTTCCTTTTTCACACAAGACAGACATAAAACAAGAAAATATTTTTTGCTTATCTAGAAAATGCTTCTTGATTTCAGAATTTGATTTGATTTTGATATTTGAACTAAAAACATCTAAGAAAAGCCTTTTATTTGCTGTGTTTTTAGTTGAAAAATATAATTATTCGGCAAAATATATTTGTATATTAAACAAAAAATACATTTACTCTGCTGAACTGTTGGATTTATGTACAGCAGGGACGCCCAAACTCGGTCCTGGAGGGCCGGCGTCCTGCATATTTTAGTTCCAACCCCAATAAAACACACCTGAACCAGCTAATCAAGCTCTTTCTAGGTATACTAGAAACTTCCAGACAGGTGTGTTGAAGGAAGTTGGAGCTAAACTATACAGGCCACCGGCCCTCCAGGACCGAGTTTGGACACCCCTGATGTGCAGTATTTGATAAGTAACTGAAATTAAATGACCTAAAAATGAAAAGTGATCCTTTATGTAACTTTTTCAGCGGAAGAATAATTTAATTATGGTACATCCAACACTGATTTAGTTATTTATTTTTAGTAATTTTTGGTTGTTGAAATTAAATTTAAAAACAATCATTTGACTAAAACATAATCATTTAGCTTTAGCTTTGTAAAGTTATGCTACATCAGGGGTGCTCAACCCTTCCCCCGGAGATCAGTTCAGCTCCAACCCTGATTAAACACACATGAACCAGGTAATCAGGACCTGAACAGCACTTGATACTTACAGGCAGGTGTGTTTGATATGGGTTGCAACTGAAATCTGCAGGAAGGTAGATCTCCAGAAACGGGGTTAAGCACCTCTGTGCTACATTAAACGTCTGTATGAGCAAAAACTGTACAAATAAAAATGCACATTTGCTCTCCTCCAGCAGGTGGCGCTGAAAGAATTGCATCAATAACAGGGTTTTCTTGGCTTAGTGCTGGAAAGAAAACAGCAGCTCAGTACTTAATGTGCATTACATGGAGATATAATGCCAACTAAACTTTCCTGAAGATGATGCTTTAATAAAACTCCAGTTCAGTATTTCAGATTTTTCTCCAGTGTTTACACTTCAGGAGCAGCGAGCTTTTCCAAACACAACCATAAATCAACAGATTCATTTATATTGAATGAAGCCCATGTATAGTACACAGAAAACACTGTCATCATTCACTCTGAGTGTGTGTGTTTCAGGGTAGGGAAGCGTCAGTAGCGGTGCAGAGGGTCAGTAAAGCTGAACTGTACTTCAGTCAGTCTGATGTGGAGTGTTCAATGCGCTCGTGCCCAGAGCTGCTGAAGAAAGGTACACCTTCATCTCTCTCTGCAGGTGTTTGTGTTTCTCTCGGTCTCCTGATGACCGGATGTTTGTGTTTTGACAGAGTTAGAGCTGTTTTTCCCAGTTCTGCCCACGAGTCCCATCACTGTGGTCACCGTGACGCAGAAGAAGCAGGAACTGACCAGAGATCAGGAGGAGCTGCTAGATCACGTGAGTTTGATGTTGTATTAATCATGTTTTGCTAGGTTTGATTTTGCAAATATTTTAATGCTGATATTAAAGGGATCATTCTGTTCATTTGCTGAAATGAAAATGAGTGGTGTGTTGCTATGCAATTAAAGCTATTTCTTATTTGAAATAAAGCATTTAAAGTTTTATTTTCACTAGACATTTACTATATATATATATTATTTACTAAAAACTACAATCCTTTTTGTTTATCAATAATGAAGGTAAATCTGAATAATGACTTGTGTACACAATCATTCAATTGATATAATCAATTACAGAAAGTGGTATTTTAATTGAATTACTTATAATGTTTTATTTCTGTTGCAAGGCTGCTGATTATTACTGAAATCATTCTATGAAGAAACACGCTATTGTTATAAATTTGGAACAGTAAAGAGAGCATAACAACCGTTATACTGCTCAAAATTAAGACAGTTCAGCCAAAAATTCTCATCAGTTTTGTTTACTTGATCAAAAGCCATTTGAGTTTGTTGAACACAGTAGATATTTTGGAGAATGCTGGCACTCACTGACTTTAATATCATGTTTTTCCTAGCATTTTTTCAAAAAAGCCTCAAAAGTTTAAACCCACATGAATGACATTAATTACATGTTTTGGGGTGTACCATCCCTTTAAATATAAAGTTTAAGAGAACAGCGCTTATTTCAACAAAACTCTTTTATAATAAAAGCTCAGTGGACAATTTGTTCTTGCTGAATATATAACTGTTATCCTGTAAATGATATCTATTGTAGTTTGTGAGCGGCGCTAAAGAAATCTGCTTCACACTGTGGAGAGGAGGATACTGGGCCGATTTCATCAATCCACTGTCAGGGAAAGCGGTGAGTACAATATTACCTCATGAAGTAATAATCTCTGTGGTGCTGGACAATGCTAAATACAGGTGTACACAACATGTGAATTATTTTGAGTTCACGCTGGATATTGAAATGTGTTTTTGGAGATGCAGGTGCGATCTGATCGCATTAGGTTTAACCTTTTTGTAACAATAAATATAAGTGTAAATCGTTTAGATTGTCCACTTTTTCCCTGTTCAGACCTAGCATTAGCAAGCGTGTTTAGTGTCGTCTACCTGATCAGATGAACAAAAACAAAATCAAGCACATTGTTTACACTTGATATTTTGATCTGTTTTAGTAAATCTGAGCCACACTCAATGCAGGTGTAAACAGAATATGAATCGCTTTAGATTTGTCCACTTTCAACCCATTTACACCACATACTAAAACATGTTTTGTCAATCTGATCACAAGTAGAGGACACTAAATAAAACACACCATGTTTGTTCACTTCAGCCCTGTTTACACTCAGTATTAAGATGTTTTCATCAACCTGATTGCAAATCAAAACATTACGTAAAGCAGTGTTTCTCAACCATGTTCCTGGAGGACCACCAGCACTGCATGCTTCCTTTGTCTGTCAGATCCATTACAGGTTCTTCAGTCTCTGCTAATGTGCTGATGATCTGAATGTGCAGCACTGGTGGTCCTCCAGAAACACGGTTGAGAAGCACTGCTTTAAAGTCATTTATTTAGTTTACTGTTTACTCTTGAATTACTTTAGTCAATACTACTGAAACGTTTTACAAATCTCAACACGTAATGTAACTTTTATGTCTTTAAATTTGTCAAACATGGCCTTTAGCCTTATCAAAAATGTAATACTGAAGCATTTTAATAACAAAAAAAACACTATTTTTTTGTTATATAGACAACCACTGCAAAAAGGAAGTGTATTAAAACAAATCGTACATTTTTGAAAAGCAATCCTGTTACTTTACTTTTACCCAACACTGCTTACAATGTTTGTTTTTTTGCCCCTCAGTTTTTCGCAGTTCAGACGCCAGACTCAATTCTCCAGCAGGACGCTCAGCATCACGCCGGTTTTCACATCGAGGATCTGGCATCCTGTACGGTCATACGACATGTTTTAAAGGGCACGTTTGTGCTCACGTTAATCACTAACGCACCTTCAAACAGTCTGATCATGGAGAAACTGCAAGGACACACAGAGGACGGAGACTGATCGCACAACTCAAAGATAAAAAAAAAAGACTGTTTCTTATTAATATATATACATGAGAGGTTTTATGACAAACTGCTGCTGTCAGCACAGATTTATTTATAAAATATGAACACTGAGAATTTAGTTTTTAAATAAATAGTCAGGTCTAAAACCACACGGTGCTTTACAAACATCAGCCTTTAAGAGAACGGATTCTTGGTAAAACGTCGTCTAGAGTCGGGACGTCTGAAAGAGAGAAATGTTTCTGAATGATTTTCTTCAGTTTAAGGCACACACTGCATCTGCACTGTGATGAATTCAGCTCATTTTGTATGTGGTCTCATTTTTTGACCCTGTTGAATGAATAAAGTTGGTTTCTCACCCAGAGTTTGCAGAAGTTCCAGCATGAACGAGTGAAAAACTGGAAAAAATTCCTCATGTTCCTTCAGCTTCATGATGATGCTGTCAATTAAAAAAACAGTTTTGTTTTTCCAGAAAGATGATAGGGATGCTTTCATTTAGATTTTTTTTAAACAGTTTAAGGTGGTTTTCTGAAACATGTGAACATTTTAAGCTTCAACAACTATTTTTTACATAATGACCAAATCAAAAGCACTAAAACCTCAACTGACAGCCATTTCATGGTCAATAACACTACAGCAATATGTTGTGCTCTAATCTATGGAAATGCTGGCATCAATTTACACAAGCTGGCAACATTTTCTATTATGGTTCAGTTCATTAACAACACTATGTTATGTACCAGAATACTTTAATACTGTAGTATGAAAAATAATGGTTTAACAATAAATGCAGTATTAAATATACATGATCGTTTATTAGCAGTATATTAATAAATCTGACAAATGTAAAACCAGTAATGTTTAGTCACCATGTTACCAAAATAAATGCAAAAAGAAAAGTAACAACTTGTTAGTTTCTATTTAGGAGCATTTTTGTAAGTTGTCAATATATATATTTTTTATTAAAATACAAATAACAAAAGATTCTTTTTCGTAACAATATATATTTGTAAATGAAAAGGTGCTGGGCAAAGATTCATTGCATCCAAAATAAAAGTTTGTTTTTACAATATATGTGTGTATCATAAATACTTACAAAACTGTCACAAATATTTCAATGTATATATCATTTGTATCATACACAAATATCAGAGTTTCATCAAGTCAAATTAAAGACCATTATGAAGGAAATTTCAGACTTACACAAAGCTAAACGCTAAAGATTTTTTCTAATGGCCCAGTTAAAAAACCATTAAAAACAAAAATTATAGTAAGGAAGAGAATTAATGGTGTTTATAAATAGAAATAGAGTTGGTAAACAGAGTTAATAATTAAACCTTTGTTATAACTATTATTAAGATGGAATGATGGTGATTGGATGGGTGTTGGCCCGATTGGTAGCTTTACATGGACAGAGGAAAATTAAAATGATTTATTACCTACAACATAATATTTCAGTGAAGTTAAGACTTTAAGACCCTGTGGATACCCTGAATATTTTAAATCTAAACTATTTATGTGTATAATAAATATACACACCGCACATACACACGACAAAACAAACTTTTATTTTGGATACGATTAATCTATACTGACTAACTAATAAACGAATCATTTTATCCAGCACTAAAATGAACATTAGCAAATGCTGTAGAAATCGAATGCATTTTTAAATGTTAAAATTTGACATGAGTGTGGTTATCTTCTTTAGTTGAAAAAGGTATTTTGTTGTCTAAAAAATGTATATAAACGTATGAAAACACCGTATGGCACCTGTCTTAGTATGTTAAGGAAAAAACAAACATTTTTTACCATAAATATCTCTATTAAAGATTATTTCTATGTTCTCTATATTCTACTTTTCACCAGTAGTTTACAGAATAAAAAGTCCGTTTTAAATAGCTATTCTAGACTCATACTTGATCAAATTCTTATAATAAAATGCGAAAAATAAATTTCATTTGACCATTAATTGACATCCTTAACTGTGTTCGAGTGATTCAAATATGAACTTAAAGCATCAAGCAAATATGTAGGTGGGAATCTCAGCATCAGCTAACATCAGTGAACTGAATCATAATAGAAAACGTTTACAGATATTCAAACTAAGAGATGCACATACCTGTCAATGTCACTGCTTTCCAGAAGACTGCAGATCTCCTGTCCAGACTGAGACAGGACACTGGAGACGCTGCTGACCACCTCACTAGCTGGAGCTTTATCATCTACAACAGCAGAAGAGGCGCAAAACATCAGCTGATAGTGATCTCCACGTTTGCCCAGCTGATTGCTTCCATTAATACTTGCAAACACATAATACTTAATTTATATGCAAACTAGACATGGTTTTATTCAGGGAGGGGCAGTATTTATGATACATGTATTCCAAATACATACTTTAAATACAAAATAGTATTTTATAGTTTGTATTTGATAGGGCTGATGAAAATAACTTAATATTGTGTATTCAAATACTGTTAAATATTTTGTAAGTAATCTACATGAAGACATTACAAATGCACTGACTGGTGCTTTGGATGGTATTGACTCTTTCTCCTAAGAATTGTTCAATTCTTCTTTAAATGGAAGAGTACACTGTACAAATAGTTTTGGATGGATTGCTGATGCCAAATGTTTGTCGTTTAAACAAACAACATAAAACTAATCCTACAGTGGCGATTCCTACAATACTTCAAATGCCAGTAGTTGATCAGTAGGTCCACTGTATAGATCATGAAGAGGAAAGATGGAAGCCTTAAGATGTCACAACATATGAAACACAAATATTTACTAATCAAGAACTCCTAATACAGTTTTTACATCGAGTATTGAAGAATTCAATAGCAAAACAATCTAGATTTCTGAAAAATTCTGTGAACAAAAGATTTAAATTAACCTTTTATTGAACACCCTTTTCAAATATCAAGAGGTTGAATAATCATTGTACAGAGATGATGGCAATTGTCCTGGCCACATTTGCTATCAAACATTGTTTATTTCACTAAGTCAGTTTAAGAGATTGATCGAACAGGTCTAACAGATGGAAGATTTGGAAAGAAATGTCATGCTCCTTTGTAAAAGTATATTGTAGTATTTTTAAAGTAGAGTATTTTATTTTGATACACGTTGTGGCTGCTGTATTTTGTAGTTTATTTTGATACACCTTTATTTTAAAACACATTTCAATGTATTTTTGCCCAACCTGGTTTTATTAAATGTGCATTCATTTTAGGGCTGGGCGATTTGGCCTAAAACCAAAATCTTGATTAGTTGAACATTTTAACTCGATTATAATTAATAAATGATTATTTAATTTATTTTTAAAAATTTTTGTTGCCCTCATAGTTCACTGACAGGTTTTTTTGTGCAGTAAATAAGCTCACATATTACAAGTCAGAGCTTTTTGAATGAAGGGTGCATTACTTTATTTTAAAATAATTAAAGGAAACACACTATGTAGCATCAACATTGAACAACTGAAACTAAACACACATTGCCTAAAAACAACAGTCACTTTGTTCTTATAAAAAAGTGAAAATAAATAACGTGCACTTTTGAAAACAAAATAAATTATTTTCAATGTTTTTCATATAAAAAGTAGAAAATAAGCAGTGTCTCTTCTGAATAAAATAACTCCTGTAAATAATATTTTAAACACTGCATTTCTTTCATCTTCTGTAAACAAATTTAATGTACATTATATTTTAATGTAATGGAAAATATGACGTCTCTGGCGCGGCTTACAATCATCGCCAATGTAGTGCAAAGTAAGGCTCAAGAATGAGTCCACGTCCAACTTGACCCGAGATCAGATGTGGCTGCAAAGTGCTGAACATTTTTCAGTTCAGCAGCTATATTTTTACAACATGTCTTGTACATGAGCGGGGTCACATGAACTGAAAAAAATCAACCTGGGAAAATTAGATCGATTATAGGTTCTGAATGTCGATTTTGATTACTTTTCGATTAATCACCCAGCCCTAATTCATTTACATACATTTTTAGCAAAAATCTGAATATTGAGCATGTTACGTAAAACTTTTGTTGTTGAAATTAACAGTTCAAGGAGTTTACAAAGAAATATGGAAATCCATTTTTAATCACTCTATAAAATTAAGAAAATACCAGAACAGACACATCTGCCTTTTTGTAAAATAAAATGGTGTCTATAATAAGCCAACAAGAAAATTATTTTGACAAAACTAGAGGATTCTTTTTGTCAATAACAATGCCGGTTTTTCCTGGACTAATATTGGACAACGGCATACAGCATTAAAAGTACGCTTTTTCTTTATTAAACTACTTTTTCTAAACATGGATTGAATCCATTTCACATTTTAAAGGGATAGTTCACTCAAACAATTGTCATCATTTACTCTTCTTTCACTTGTTTCAAACCTTTATGATTTTCTTTATTCTATTAAACACTAAAGAAGATATTGTGAAGAAAGCTGAAAACCTGTGCGCACTCACTTCCACAGGTTTCTTTTTTCCTACAATGAAAGTCAATAGTTACTGGTTTCTTCAAAATATCTTCTTCTGTGTTCAACAGAATAAAGAAACTCATAAACGTTTGGAACTACTTGAGGACGAGTAAATATTAGGTTATATTTAAGTTTGTATCTCTTTAAGAGAGGCACAAGTTAAGATGAAAAATACAATATGACAGTCTTAAAAGAAATATTGAATATTGAGCATCACCTTTGAACAACTGTAACATTTATTTGACATGATTGAAGGTATTTATTTAATAAGCTTAATAAATAAAGCCAGTGCTATTGAGATCTGTAAATGATACATTTTGCGGCTCCAAAACAAATCAAATAAATAATAATAATAAAACATAAATTCTAACTGACTAAAGTGCAGGTTTCTTTCATTGTTCAAGACGTTTGACATTTTGTATATATTAGACTCAGGTCTTCTATTTTTTACGGAAATATTTAGCTTTTTTGTGCACATTGCTGTACAGATTTCAGCCATTGTTTCAGCTTCATAGAGAAAACATTGAATTCCGATTGCAAGTGTGGCTTACTTCCTGCCTATTGTTAAAATATTGGCTACAAGAGGACAAATAAAGTACATGTTCTGCATCCCGAATCCCAACCAATACCTAAACCCAACTCATTCATTTTCTTTTCGGCTTAGTCTCTTTATTAATCTGGTGTTGCCACAGTGGAATGAACCGCCAACTTATCCAGCATATGTTTTACGCAGCGGATGCCCTTCTAGCCGCAACCCATCACTGGGAAACACCCATACACACTCATTCACACTCATACACTACAGACAATTTAGCTTACCCAATTCACCTATAGCACATGTCTTTGACCTTGTGGGGGAAACCGGAGCACCAGGAGGAAACCCATGCAAACACGGGCAGAACATGCAAACTCCCACACAGAAACGCCAACTGACCCACCTGAGGCTCGAACCAGCGACCTTCTTGCTGTGAGGCGATCGTGCTACCCACTGCGCCACCGTGAAGCCCCCTAAACCCAACTTCTACCTTAATAACTATTAATGAGCAGCAAGGAGTTTAATGAGCTCAAACTCACAGTTAAATGTTTAGTAATAGCGAGAATTAAACCTTAAAATATAAGTGTGAGCGAAAATGGTCGTACCCAAGTCCAGGAGGTCCCGAAGGTTCCTCATGGCGTTGTTCATCTCCCCCAGTTTGCTGTAGAGCTCATTCATGCGAGGGTAGATGCCTGTCAGCGACGGCACATCGAAGAGTTTCTGGAAGTGTGCGACTATAGACTCCAGCGTGTGTCTGGTGGGACTGCGCAAAACCTGAAGGACAGCGTCAACATCATCAGCTCATGGGTTACGGAGTGCAGAAACAGTTACAATAGTTTTACATTTTTAAATTAGTTTTATTTCGATACCATTTTTTGAACTTGCTGTAAATTTCAGTTTAGTTTCATTTCGGTTTGTTAGTTTTATTTTTTCTGTGACTTAAGTCGATTTTGCATGCACATTTTGTCAGTAAAGCCGATTTTAGTAAACCTCCAGCATGTGGGTATTGAGGTAAAGTTGGTTTTATATTCACTCATTTTAACGGTCCCTATATTGTTTACCATGATACTTTCAATATTGTGTCTGAAATTGCATGCAAGAATGACTTCAAACCAACATTAGCACTATTTAACTGTGATCGGCTGGTAATATGACTTCCCCATGTAGAATTCCAATAAAAAAAAATGTGGACATTATATTCTTAAGGCGAATGTCTGAATGTGCAAATACAGTGCATCTGGAAAGTATTCATAGCGCTTCACTTTTTCCACATTTTTTTTATGTTACAGTCTTATCCTGAAAAGGATTAAATTCATTTATTTCCTCAATACCCCACAATACCCCATAATAACAATGTGAAAAAAAAAGAGTTTTTGAAACTGTTGCAAATTTATTAATAATAAAAAACCTGAAAAATCACATGTACATAAGTATTTTTTGACCAATAGTCTTAGTTTAGTAAAATAACCTTGGTGCAGAAAGCTGAAAGTGGCACCTTGTCGTCTGGTTGGGTTTCATCCAGCAGTGTGTCGACGATCAGCATCAGGTCTTCAACTCGTACTGAATCCGAAGGCGGGTTTGAGCCACTGTCTGGCTGTAAAGGCAACAACCTCTTCTGTAGATTGATTAGGGCATGATGAAGATCCTAGAAAACCGAACAAATCTCCTTTAAAATGAAAACAAAAATGACTAATTGTTGATAATCCTTTAAATCACAACACCTTATTGATGGTTAAAGGGATAGAAGTTCACCCAAAAATGAAAGTTCCCACAATTTCTTCACTGAGGTAGGGCTGAACGATATGGCAAAAATGCAATCTCGATAATTATTTTCCATATTGAACGATAACGATATTTATTTCGATATAAGTTGTTAATGCTTCCAGATTCAAAAGAGTACCCAACAATGAATGAAACCACAAAAATTAGACCCATTAAATGGCATAACATATTTTCGGCCGAGAAATTTTCGGTGGCTGAAAATTCTGTACATCTTTAATATCAACACACTTTTAGATTCTCATTGTTTCACATTTCTGCTGTGTGATTGGCTCTTAGATCAATATAGAGTGAAAAGTCCAGAGCTTATCATTGTTACTGACATAAATTTTATCGCGATTCAATATAATATTGTTTATCGGCCCAGCCTTACACTAAAGTGGTTCTAAACTTTTATGAATTTCTATTTTCTGCCGAACACAAAACCAGATATTCTGAAGAATGTTCAGGAAAAGCAGGGATTTACTTTCAGTAGTAGAAACATAAAAAACTATGGAAGTCAATCTTGCATTATTAAGGTTAACAATCAGCAACTGCGAAATCCTGGAGGGTCTGAATTTGAAGCAAAATCAAGCAAATGTTTGAGTCTCATACATTTTTTTTAATTGCTGCAGATTTAAAGTCTGTTCAAAATCGGCACAGTTTTACATTCAAAAACATTAAAGTAATTGCAAACAGACTTAGCAAATATTTTACAGTTGACATCTATATTATTATTATTCATTTACAAAAAATTACAGAGGTCAATGTTCCCCAAGGTCAAAAAAATTAACGATAAATTAAGATGTGTAAATCTGTGTATATTTTCACAGCAAAACATTAAAAGAAATGCAGCAAAAAAAATGTGAACACAAACTCACCACAAAATCTGTCATTTTAGTCACTTTATTTTGTAAAATCCTGGATGGATTAAACAATTCATTGATTAATTTATCATTAATTTAAACATCAACTGACCATGGGAATTTGTGAAATGAAGCAATACCTTTCATCTAATATGCAACATTAACGTGACAGTAATTTAAATGTATAATTTGTTAAACTAAAAAAAAAAATGGTTTCAACAAGCAGCAGTAGTATTTTAGTCAACTGGTGTTTATTACAACTTGACTGAAATACTCAAAAACATCAGCTGCCACATAATAAAAACAATTTCATAATCATATTATTATCATCGACGATAAATATTGCACAGCAACAACCATAAGATGAAGCATGTTTTACTCACTGACAGAGAGGTCAGTTGTTGGCTCCAGACCTCCAGAGAAGAAACAATCGTGTCAAACTTAGCCTCTCTATTGAACTCTAAATTCGACTGAACTCGCTGCCTCAGCAAACCCAGCGGAGCTCTGTGATTGGTCAGGACGGTGGTGATATCATACAGGATCTGCCAAGGTTTTGTGAATGGAATATTGGCATCTTATTTAAAAACAGCATGTTAAAAATGATATTAAGTTTAAAATATTCAACGGCTTCGACCAAATTACATCAATTTCTTTCTATACACAGATGCAGTTTGTTTTCTTTTTGGTTTGTTTCCCATCGATCCTAATTAAACTGTTATATGCTTAATGTACAGGAAGAAGTAAATTGAAAGTTCACCTTCTGCAGTCTGGTGGCAGATTCGGCGTGATTGCGTTGAGCATTCACTGTAGAAATGAGATGATTGATATTTTGCACATCGAGTTCCTTACAAACATCCTGAAAAACAACCAATACACACACTGCATGTTAACCTCCAAAATCTGATTAAAACCATATTGCTATTCATGCCATTTTATCTGTTGTTTTATATTATTTGGTTTGTTTTTTTTAATTAGATTTTTCTTGTATGTGTCTTATGTCATTTTGAACTTTATTAGTGAAATAGCTCATACTGAGAAATGTTGCCAAGGGCAAACAGCTTAATAAAAAAAACAAAAAAATAAATGATTTTATTTTACTTTATTAATATTATGTTATGCTATTTAAATCTAAACTATTTACATTTTATATATATAGATTTTAAATAAAGCCTTCTCATTTATGGCTCCTAAACTCTGGAACAGCCGTCCTGATAATGTTCGAGGCTCAGACACACTCTCGCAATTCAAAACTAGATTAAAAACCTTTTTTAATTAACCTTTAAAAATCTTTTTAGCAAAACATACACTCAGTGCATGACTTAGCGGTATGACGCATGAGTGTGCCCCACGCAGGTTTTTGCATCTCATTTACATACACTGAACAGCAGCTACGCTAATTATTCTCTTTATTCTCTATTTCCACCTGGAAATCACTGATGCGATCCAAGACCAGAGATGAGATGATCCCAAGGTTTCCATAATCCTGGACCAGGCCGTATCCTGAGCAGCTGCTGTGGTGGTCATGGTGGAGTGGAGAGCATGAGACTGATTCCTGTGACGCTCCAGGGACAGACGAGTCTTCGCTGAGGTCCAACATTCTCCAGCGCCTAGCTGCAGCTCTGCACAAGACGTTTGGGCATATCAGAAATGGTCGTGCCCAACTGAGCCTGGTTTCTCTCGAGGTTTTTTAAATTCTTCACTTTCACCAGTTGGTGAAGTTTTTTCCTCACCGCTGTCGCCACTGGCTTGCATGGTTCGGGATCTGTAGAGCTGAGCATCGATGGAATTGCTCTTCAGTGATTGGACTCTCAGTAGTGATTATTAAACCACACTGAACTGAGCTAAACTGAACTGAACTTAAACACTGAAAACTGACACTGTGTCAAAGCAGCTTCACATAGAAGATTATAGTAAATTTAAACAATCTACATTGTAAAAGCGTATAGAAATAAAGGTGAATTGAATTGAATACGGTGGCTCTGAACTGTCAAAACACGTCTCAAAACACTTCAGATGCGAAAAATGGAAAAAATGTGAACCCAGTTCGTAAGTTTTTATGAGGGCCAAATGTTTCGGAGACAGTGTGTCAATATAATACACACAACGTGAGGTCAAATTTATTTTTTAACGTGCAAATATTAGACAAAAATTTCGGATTCAGTGTGCAATAACCTGTTCAATTAATGGTCTAAGAAATAATTGCAATTACGGTAATTAATTATGTGTTTTGGGGCCATACGGAAATCTAATATATACACAAACTTAAACATATACTGTATATACATTTTAGTTAATCCTGTATATTTGAACATATTTGTATATATTTGTAATTTCTAATAGTTTAAAATAAATTGTAAACAGCAATTTTTGTAATATTTTGAAATACATGTTTTATATATATATATATATTATATATATATATATATATATATATATATATATATATATATATATATATATATATATATATATATAAATAAATTAAAATAGACATATATATCTGTAAAATTTCAACATGAATTCTGATTTGCATGAATTGCAATTTATCAGATTTCTATATTGGGGCTTTGTTATGCTTTTTTGTACTTAGTTATTAAAGAAATGTTACAATGGATTGTGATTATTTGACTCTTTTAAAATTCACTTTAAATATGAAAGTATTCTGCATTCGATAAATGTTAGGAGACAAAAAAAAAATGTAAAAAAATAAATAAATAAAAAACACAGCAAACTGGCCTAACACACAAAACGGCATACATATAACATACATACACTACTGAAATGATATATTAGCCATTTTTCCCAACAATGAGTTATTAGCATTGGTCGTGTTTTTTACATGTTTAAACCTGTACAGTTATTAGTAGAAAGAAACCATTCAAATACAATTTAGACAAGCATTCTATCCGTCTCAACCCCATTCAAAGCCATTGCGAATATGAAAGTGAAAGTAAAAGTTAAAAAAGTGATTTAAAAACAGCACTTATGTATTTCGGTTTCTGTTTCCCCTTGTGCTTTTCAACGGAACTGCAGTTCATCTGAAGCGCCCACAGTTAGATTAAAAAAAAACTGCAAATGAATCGCAACAGGCCTAGTTTTATCATTTTAGTTTCTCTGATACATTTTGTTGATCTTCACATACCGTGAGGAGTCTCCTGCACGTCGAAATGTCCAGGCTCTGGATACTGGCGTTATCAGTGTCCGGTTTCTCTGTCGAGTCCTGCGGTTTCTGTTCCTGAGCTGACCTGTTCAACAAGACATGCATAAGCCTGATCCATCAGAAAAACAGAGCTATTCATTGCAGATCTTACCTGAGGTTACTCTGCTGAATGATTCGATCCAAGCGTCTCAGCTGCTGTTTGCAGGTCTTCAGCTCTTTTATCGTGGGTCTAAAACAAATGTAGCGTCAAAAAAAGTCAACAAAATGAATAAAGTATAAAACTTTATTGCGACTTGTCATATACAGGTGCGTGACCAGCTTTAGACACGTCATATAACATCACAACATGAATTCAGCCAAAGCCAATTTTGTTGTATCGATCACTAAAATTAAACATGTGAACATTTTTCTAATGCTACTATTTAAGAAATTAACAGTTAATTTATTTTGATAACTTAGAGAGGCTGCACGATGGTTCGGTGGTTAGAACTGTCGCCTCATAACAAGAAGTTTGCTGATTCGAGTCCCGGTTGGACCAGTTGGCTATTCTGTGTGGAGTTTGCATGTTCTCCCCATGTTCATGTGGCTTTCCTCCAGGTGCTCCGGTTTCCCCCACAGTCCAAAGACATGCGCTATAGGTGAATTGGATGAATAAAACTGGCCGTAGTGTATGAGTGCGCGTGTGAATGAGAGTGTATGGGTGTTTCCTAGTACTTGGTTGCAGCTAGAAGGGCATCTGCTGCGTAAAACATACATCGAAATAGTTGGTGGTCCATTCTGCTGTGGTGACCACTGAAAAATAAGAGACTAAGTCGAAGGAAAATGAATGAATGATCATTTAGAGTCATTCATGCATCAAATATGATGTAGTAAGCTTTATGGTTAAGAGGTAAACACTTTCTTTGTTTCTCTGTGTTCTCTTTATATAGAGTCTAATAGTTATTGAGGTTAAAAAGTAATGATAAAAAACAACAACTAAGATGTGTATATTATAACCGCAAAAACATAACAATAATAATAAAAATGTACAAATATTGCTACATATTTTGAGAAAAGTCATTAAAAAAATCTGCCATTTTAGGCTGCAATAATAAGAAACTATTCCCAAAAATCCAAGTATAAAGAAATAAGATGACAGTGAAAAATTGCCTAACCATGACAACAGGCAAAACGCATGAAACAACGATTAAAATACACGGTATAGAAAACAAAATGTTTTAATAAATGGGAAGTAAAATTTAAAATGGAATTACAGTGGCGCAGTGGGTAGCACGATCACCTCACAGCAAGAAGGTCGCTCGTTCAAGCCTCGGCTGGGTCAGTTGGCATTTCTGTGTGGAGTTTGCATGTTCTCCCCGTGTTCACGTGGGTTTCCTCCGGGTGCTCCGGGGTTTCCCCCATAGTCCAAAGACGTGGTATAGGTGAATTGAATAAACTAAATTGTCTGTAGTGTATGAGTGTGAATGAGAGTGTATGGGTGTTTCCCAGTGATGGGTTGGAGCTGGAAGGGCATCCGCTGTGTAAAACATATGCTGGATAAGTTGGCGGTTCCTTCTGCTGTGGCAACCCTAGATTAATATGGGACTAAGCCAAAAAGAAAATTAATGAATGAATAAAATAAAATTTGACAAACAAAAATCTCTGATATTCCATGAAATAATACAAAAAATAACAAAATTCCTTGACTTTCAATGTCTGGAAAAGACCTTCTAAGATGTCAGGATATTCCAGAAATTCCATGACCAGTGGGAACCCTGGGTAATGTCTTGAAAATTCTGCAACCAACCTGGACTCCAGATCCTCCTTCAAGTGCTGGATTTCAGTCCTGAGCTCTTCCCGCTGAGCTTTGGTCTCCTTTAGTTGCTCCTGGTATGACTGCAGATCAACAAAACCATGTTTACATTAGGGATCTTTATTATATTTTGCAATATACCCGTAAAAAAAAAAACATTAAATCACCACTATAAGAATTACTCTTACAGCGACAATAAAACCACCAATCCTAAATCTACCTCTATAATCTAGAACTGGTTTGTTCAAATGCTTTATGTGATTACTCGTTTACCACACAAGCCAAGCGCAAGTCTAGACCTAAGCTCAAGCCCAGCCTGTGTAAAATGCTCTACATTATTCCCCAAGCCATTGGGTTCGGGCAAAGATCTTCAGCTCTAGCCTGCGGTGCACTGTGTTAGGCAAGGTTTCAGTGCCAAAAAAGCTTGGGCCCCTCAATGCTGCTAGCAGCTTTAATCATTATTATTTGTATTATTATTCCTTGTTTAAACAGCTTGTTGTAATCTCTGTAGAGACTTAAAGAGACAGTTCACACAAAAATAAAATATACTCAAGTTGTTTGAAACTTTTATGAATCATTTTCTATTGAACACAAAGGAGGATATTCAGAAGAATGTCTGGATAATAGCACACATTGACATCCATAGTAAAAACAAAACATGCAAAACAAACATTTTTCCCCCCAACATTCTTTAAAATATCTTCCTTTGTGTTCAACAGAAGAAAGAAACTCAAACAGATTTGGAACAAGTGAAGGATGAGTAAATGACTGCAAAAAAAAACCTGTAATTGTAGCATACTGATATTCGTTTAGAGTTTAATATATTGTATTACAGCTACTCCTGACAACAGACAAATGGAAGCGAAAAGATTTTATAAATAGTGAAGACAGACAACAGATATGAAGGATTAATGAATGAACAAACCTTCAGAAGGGCCTTATATGTGGAAGATGTGTCAATG